>PVJA010048419.1:0-14197 GCA_004027025.1 Myocastor coypus
GGCAGCAGAACAGCAGTGAGCGCTGGTGATGTGAGCTAATGGGGGAGGAGTGGGGAGGAAAGCAGGGACGTTGTTAGGCAGGACAGGCGGCCGCAGGCTACCGGTCTTCTCTAAAACCCTCAGATCTACCAACTCCGCAACACTTACATTTCTTCTTTCTTCTGCACATGTCCTTCACTTTCATTCGTTGGCTCTGGGTCACTCTACAGCTTGAACAATAAGAGCACCCTTTCTTTGGATAGCTCAGGACCAAAGAGTTTACCACACAGTTAGTGAAAAGGACTTTTTCTAGGTAAGGAATATACTGAGCTCATGCTCGTACACTAGTCCCTGGACAGTGTTGTCCTTCACAGTGCTGCCATAGTCCTGGACTCTGAAAATGACACCATGTGCCTGAAAATCAGGTGGGACACCCTTATCAGGTAATGAGAGGAGTTGGAATGGGGTGAGCGTTTTCTTCACGGTCATTATCAGCTTTTTACTGTCTTCCCTAAGATTCAGGGTCATGAAGGTGAGCTTCAGGGTCATGAAGTAAAACCCAGCAGATGACCTCAGCCCCAGTGGTGGTACTACTTCTCTGCATTCTTCCACAGGGTTTCAGTCAGGTGCATGGCAGATACCGGGCCCGTCACTTACTTAACCACCTTCACCGCCATCCCAAATGGCTTTATCGTCAGCACTCTGCATTTGCCACTGCCCTCATATTGAAATCATGACATTTAAGGTACTGAGTTTCAATGACAGAGACCTGCAGAGATAGCAAAGTCAGTTCATTCATATGGTGCTAGGAAATAGCTGCACAGTTTGAGTGTCGCCTGGCCTGAAAGTCTCAGGTTTGCAGGCTGTCTTAGAATCGGAAAGATGGTCAGCCAAATGTAGAGCAGAGCACAGTTCTGGTTGAACGTACCCCAGCCATGCTGAAAAACTTCAGGACAGGACCATTTTCCAGCACAGCTTCTAGGTACTGACAAGAGAGGTCAGAGAGTGGGCATGCAGGCTGCAGGAAGGTGGGGCTTGAGGCTCAGGAATACAGATCTCCTCTGAGGATGCACATAGAAGAGGTAGGCCTGCACCACCTGATCTGAGAACTACGTTCCAATGTTTTGGGATCCAGGTATACGATATTAACTAGGCCTGTGAAGAACGATGGCAGAAGGCTAAACTGAGTCACCTTCTGTTCCTGAACTTTGTCTTCTTGTCTTGGTAGTAACTTGTTAAGGTTTGCTGCTTAGGAAGACTGGCACTAAAACTCTCTGACTTCTTTGTGAGCAAGGTAAGGACTCGTTTGTTGCCTTGTATATCCTCAAAGGTGCAGTTCACGTATTGGCCCACCTTCAATTTAGCACTTCTGCTCTTCTGTTGGGTGTGTTTCTGGGCTTCTTTTCCTTCTTTGTTTGTTGGGCAATCAGGGTTCGGACTCATGACCTTGCACTTGCCAGGCAGGCACTTGTGCCATGGTGCTAAGTCCCCGGCCCGTCTGGGCTTTTAACAGTGGCAGTAGACCTTGGGTCCCACCAACTCCAATGTCCATTAGATAATCATGGTCTTCAAGGCTGGACATGGTGCCTGTCATTAGCATGCCAGGCTTCAGGGCTGTGACACTCAACACCCTGTTGACATTTTGGGGGTTTAAGGATAGCCTACCACTCTTTGCCTCTTTTCTCGATGCTCACACTTCTCTCCATACATGTCACCAGCATGCCAGGTGAAAAGTTTAGGCAAGCAGAATAGGTCCTTCAAAGGTTCGTGTGCCACCTGCTTGTTCAGCTGTTGGATGTAAGCATTACAGATTTCAGCCACTTGCACAAATGCCTGAAGGCCTCTGGGAAGACTGATCACCCATTCTAGCTCATTTGTCTCCTCAACACAACACAAAATCTACATCACTTCACGCAGAGTCTCAACACTAAGAGTTTTAAACTTCTTTTTTACAGACTTGACATTCCCTTTCTTCTCAGTTTTCTTTTTCTTAGATTTTGATTGATTGATTAATTGATTGATTTTAGCACAGGACGTTGCTACATAGCTCAGACTCTTAGTGATCCTCTGTCTCAGCCTCCTCAGTGCTGGGAGTGTAGACGTGCATCACTATGCCCCATTTTGGTGGCTGCTATGGTGTGAGGGGCTTCCAGAGTCAGCACAGCATGCAGTTCTGGGGTTCCAACCAGCATCCTTGCACTTGCCAGGCAGACACTCAGACTGCTGAGCTATCTCCCCAACCCTTTTCTCAGTTTGGTCCATTTTCGTTTTCACTGGGTCTTTCTGGTTCCTTTTCCTATTGGTGGATTCTCTTTCAGCGGATATATCAAGTAAGCTGTCATGTTCAAGTCACCACTGGTAACATTTCTCGGATTTGCGGATCTTTCTTGCACCCCTTGGGGAAAGCTTTCTTTGAGGGCTGCCATTTCTGGATCTCCTGGTGCCAGCGCTTTTAGCTTTTCAGCTGGCACAGCTGAACTTTACACATGCGGAGATCCTGACACCAAAGTGGCTTTTCTGTGCTTCTACTTTGAAACTGCTGCTATTTTATATTAGAGTCCTTCAACAGTGAGCTTTTTCCAGGTGAGTGGTTCTTGTCCTCAGATCTGAGGGTGGGCTAAGGTCTCTTTATCACTCTCATGACTTTATCGGACTGCTTCACAGGCGCCTTTATCCAGGGCCTACCGTAATGATCAGGGCTGCTAGCCAGATCCTGCCTCTCCCACGGTGACAGTCACACCCTGAATTTATAAGAGACGTGGAGGTTTTATTTTGTGTGAAGCAAAGAAAAGGGAGGGCACAGTGGCTTTCCAACCCCATTTTGCCTAAACCTGGGGCCACAGGATGCATGGGAACTACCATTGCTGCGTCTATTCAGTTGGTTGTGGTGAGACCTCTTACCTGCGTAGGATCTTTCCTTGTCTTAAGCAGGACCAGAGTGGATAGCAGAATGCTATGTTCATTCCTCAGTGCCACAGAGAAAGAAAATATCTCCTTTCCCTCTCTGTGCTGCCACATACTCATCCCTGCAATGCATTGGTTCAGTCAAGTCATGATCTTTAACGAATAGCCTTTCTGACTTTTCTCTGGTTGCTGTCGCTCTGCAGGTATGACGTTATAATTCTGGTATATCCACACTTTCTCGTAAAGCCACATATCCACTGGTTATTATCTCAGAACGGTTCGTGAGTCCACGCAATTTCTACTCTACCTTGTCAGTGTTCCCATGCTCCCTTTTAGAATGAGACCATTCATGTTGCAACAGTGTATCTGGGAAGTATGTGCACTGCTTATTTTACAAGGTTGTGCAGCTAAGCTTTGGCCTTAACCTCCAGAGAACACTCTGGACTTGGATACTGAGCAACTCTGGAACAGTGAAGATTTTGAGGACTCTTGGAGATAGACTATGGTATAGCTTATAAACCAGCCACCCCCCAGGCCTCATGTGCTCCTAGGTGGAGCTTTGTAGAGATGGCAGGATCCAGAGTGTGTGATGCTGAGATCAAGGGTGTGCGATTACTGAATTAGTCCCTTGATCTTTAGCATAGCTATAGGTAGAATTAATGGCGCCCCATCCTGGCTGTGAGTGTTACCCACGGGGTAGCCTTAATACAGTGTGAAAGGACAGAAACAATCTGTTGCTTGTCTCTTGGTACCTTCTCTCTGCATGCTGTGTCTTGCCCCTCTGTCATATCATTGTGCCTCAAAACCAGCCAACTATGGAGTGAAACCTCTACAGACTGTGAGCTAAAGAAACCCTTCCTTCTTTACTTTGGGTGTTGGGTATTTTGTCTGAGCAAGAAGAAAAAGTAAGACAGACTCAGTGCATTTTGTATTTGTGAAATGAACATGAGCCTTTGGGCACCGTAGTGCAGTGCTGTAATTTGGACACAGAGTGTGCCCCCAAAGACTTGAGAAACAGTACCTGGTACCCACACTTTCAAGAGGAGAGTTGATTTTGGCTCACCTTTTCAAGTCACAGTTGGCTGACTCCACAAGGGCAGAGTGGAGGAAAGGCTGCAATGTCATGGCAGCCAAGAGGCACAAAGGCAAGGGCGGGGCCAGAGATAGAGATATGCTCTTCTAGGTCTCCTCCTCAGCGACCCATCGGTAACCAGCATCCTCCTCCTCACAGCAGGTCCGTGATAGCGCCCCTTCTAACTTAATCACCTTCCAGAAGTCCTGCCTCTGAGTGCCTAAGGCTCTGGAAAGGGCATTCTTGGCCTTAACCAGGACAGCTTGGTTGCTCAGCTATGGAACAACAGGCAAATGTTGGAAATGTTAGGGGGTGGGTATTACGCAAGGACAGTGATGTAAGTGGTGACATCCCCTTGACAAGAATATGAGAAAATTTAGTCCCCTCACATCCTGGGTAACTTGTGAGCAGCTGCTTTGTTTCATGGAGTTGCATGATGATATATTTCCTCAGCGCAGGCCCAAAACAACCAGACCAAGTTATGATGGACTGAAATTATGAGCTGAAATAAATCTTTTCATCTTTTGAGGTGATTTACTCATGCATTTTGTTATAGTAATTGAAAGCTTATACAGAATCCACTGATGCTTGGACCTCAATGCACTTCATGGTGTGACATTTTCTATATTCTTCCAATTTATTTACCATTCATATATAGCCTGTATTCTCAAGTCCTAAGGGAGGGAAGGGTCAGTGTTCACTTCTTTTAACTAAATATATGCGTTTCAAACAACACGCCCCTTGAGAAATACTCTGTGGGGTCGAAGAGCACTTTTATCTTAAAGGGCAGGCTCACTAGTCTCTGTGAATTTAAGGGGCCAGCCAAAAGTTCAGCGGATTAAAGTGCCTGCAAGCAGGCATAGGGCCTGGGGCTTCAATTCCTAGACCTGCCCTGGCAGCCCTCTTCTCTGGGGCACGGTGCGATGGCAACTGAGACTGGGCATGATGGTGCATGCCTGTAATCCCAGCTCTTGGGAGGCTGTAAACAGGTAGAACACTACTACTCTGCCATAGCAGTAAGATACTGAACACCCTGTAGACCTTTCCCTGAAATACAAAAGAAAACTTGCATCTAATCTTCTCAAGGTACTTTAACATTGGTACACTGAATTTCTGTACTGTTCTCAAACAGGTATATATTCCTATAGATTGAAAAACAAAGTGGAGAATTGCTTTATGATAGTATTTATCTATAGGTTTAGCCCTCTCCACAATTTGACTTTCCATTTCTTTTTTTTTTTACTTCATCTTGTCTTTAATGTGTATTTTACACTGCTAAAGGTACAAAATTTATACAAAAGTGCAACCCTATCATGTTTACATAAAAACAGATCCATGAAACAGGGTTGTTTCACCTAAGTCATTGTTTTTTACAAATGCTTTTGCAGCATATATGTGGAAGGAACCTAAGAAGCATTAAAATCATCTTTTACAGAAGAATGTAGTTTGATATTTATTTAGTATAAAAATTTTGTGCACAATCTAACCAATACAATTTGTATGAATGTGTTTTGAAAATGTGGTACTGGTTTCTTTGGGTTTCGTGCTCTCTGTTACTTCATCCATGAGTGTCTTCACTCCTTGTGTCTTGTACCTGCTCGGCTCATGCAGTCCTGAAGTTGAACTCCAGTCAGTCCCCTCCACCGGGCTTGGGAAGACAGCTGAGCCTGCCTTCCTCGTCCATTACTGCTGTTAAGTTTCCTGTTGCAAGGTGCTTCTCCCACCCTGTAGGGTCAGCTATCAGCAAAGTGCCATCAAATATAGCAAAGGAAGTTGCAGCTGAGTGTGTTCTCATACTCAAGAAATTTTTCTTCTTGAACTTGTGCTAAAGCGGTTTTTTCATTCATACTCATTTCAGGAGCCGTACATTTTCTAAAGCCACCAAAGAGCAAATATACAGGCTTCCAAAATGTTCCCATCATAGTCCAGGCAAAGGAGATCACAGTAGAAAACCCAGGCAAGCTTTCCAGAAGAAATACGTAAATCCTCTTTCTGAAAGGTCTACAAATTTTCGAGAGACTTGGAGAGAAGCTTTGATGAACACAGCGGTGGCAGATCCACTTTAGGAACAATGTAGCTTTCTCAAGGGCATCCGTTCGTGGTCCTGCAAACTCTGCTGTAACTCCACAAATTACTGCAGTGTTTCTCAGTGTCACGAAAGCAGACCCATGTATGTACTAACTAAACCTATGTTGACAGTTGTGCTCCGGAATTCACCAAGTTCTCCTCCGTCAGGATGGCAGTTCTCTTTCCAAAATCTCCCGTCCTACTCCATAGGTTCCACCATCTCCAACCCTGCTGCCGCCTTCCTGCCAGTGCAGTGCGCATGCGCGCCTAGGCTTTCCATTTCTTGAGAATGTGTTTGCTCAGAAAACTTTGTTGGTAGACATTTTGTCTATTTATATAAGATCATTGATGACATTGATTATTTTGAATGTGGCATCATGCAGAAGATAAGGAGAAGCATATTTCTTTTTTCTCTGTATTTAGGGCGAGGACTATGAGATTTACGTGGTATCACTCCGTAGATCAGGCTCCTACCGATGCTTCTGTGTTCAGCCGCCCAAGGGCTGGGGTTACGGGCACGCACCACCAAGCCCAGTCTCAGTCACCTTCTCAGTGTGCCCAAGGGCCAGATAGCATGGCACGCTGGGGATCAAACTCTGGGTGCTGGGCTCTGACGAAGTCTTTTGGTCTTTTTTGAGATAAGGGTTTGTCTATGCAGATCAAACTGACCTTGAACTCACTTTTTACCTCAGGCTGCACTCAGTCTTGCAATGATCCTCCTGTCTCAGCCTCCCAAGCGCTAAAATTACAGGAGTACCCCATCATGTCCAGCCAAGCATATTTCTCTTAGTAACATGACTTTATGAGATCTAGCTTTCATTTCAACAATTTCAACTGGAAATATTTAGAGTACTTTAAATAACTGTTAATGATACTAGCCCTATTCTAGATATGCTGTGTGTTCATTCGCTAAAATTTTATTGCGATGCTTTATGAAATGGAGGAATTTGCCTCGACTCGGTTTTTTTCTTTCTTTCTTTTGTCAAGGACACTGGTCAGCTCCTCCTTTGTTGCAGAATTTCCTGCCTCTGTTACATTCCCTTGGTAGAAAAAAAGAGCTTCCTGCTTCTTTCTTTATGGTACTTTGTGTTCTTCAAAATTAGAAAGTTGGTCAGGTATCCTTCCTTTCTAATTAAGACAGGAATTTCATCAGATTGCAGAGGATGAGAGAGGACAGGCAGGTCCTCAGCACTCGGTCTCCCTCTTGAACTGGGGTTTTGCCCGGTCCTCTAGCCTTCTTCATGGGCTTCCTCATGAATATCACTGTATCTCCAATGCGCCGTCTAATCCTGCCACTTTTCTTCCTTCATACCTCACAGAACCCACTTCCAAGGGGAATGCAGCCATTTCTTTGTGATTTTGATGCCATGTGCTTAGAGGAGCCAGATGTATTCTCTGTTTCCTTTGAGAAATGGTAGCATAGATGAGTGTGAACACAAGGGGGGCAGGCTGGGAGTATCACAGCATTAAAGCACTGCCCTAGCACAGGTGAACCCTGGCTTTTGTCTCTAGCACCACAAAAGACAAAACAAAGCAAAGTGAAACAAACAAGCAAAGAGCCCCCAAAGAGGAAGCAAAGATGCCTGCTGCTTTGGCTAGAATGAGGTGCTATGTCTGAGGCAGCAGTAGCGACTGCTAAAATAGCCAAGATGAGGGTGTTCTGCTGGGAGAACAGACTTTGCCTGTGGCACAAGGTATGGATGGCAGCAACCACGAAAAGCAAAACAAAACAAAGCACCAGGTTAGTGGATTCCATGTCAGGCTCAAGCTGCTGTTGGCATCTGGCCAAGTGTCCGGATGACTGAGGGGGTGCAGAAGGGCCGAGGAAAGGCCAACAGAAGCCGTGTGCTGCCTGGATTAGGTGTCCAGTGCAACTCCCCTCGGAGTTTCTCCAGGTGGTATAACAGGGCTCTAGCTTGAAGCTCATCTGCAGAAAGAGATGGTCGTCAGCTTCCCTCTTCATCACAGAGCAAAGTCTTATTTATGATTATCGGTATGTTTTCTGTAAATGACTGCAGGCATGTAGTTTGTAACGGACACAGGAGATATTAGAAATGTTGCCAAGGGGAAGAATGATACCTTTTTCTACTAACAGAAATTCCCATCGTTTATTTTTGTGTTTGCCTTTTAGTTTAAGGGGAGGAAAACTACATGATTTTGTGCAAATGCCCTGCAGAGGAATGCTCAGCTATACAAGTAAATGTACTAGGCTTTAGAGGGACCTTAGGAATGTGGAATCCAGCTGTTCTCCCTTGTATGTGCGTAAGCTGGTAGACGTCCTAGAACACAGATTTCTGAGCTTCCACATGCCTGAGAATACTTATTTCTGACTAGCTTCCTTGGGAGGTGGCAGTGCTTGTCTGGTCACTGTCCTGTGAGAAGCAGAGATCTAATGCAATGTCCTCATTTCACAGGTGACTGTCCTCAGGCAGAACCCTCACTGGGTCTCCAGATCGATCTGAGCGCTTCTGCCTTTCACGACTCTGCAAACTTGTGTAGCTTCTCTGTGTCTCAGTCTTCTATGTTAGAAAAGTCAATCGTTCAGCTTGTGCCTAGGCTGGAGGTGTCTAAACTGCACAGGCGAAGCCGCTGGCTTCATCACGCCTTCAACTGCAATCCTCTGTTTGTGGGGCCCTATGTGCTTGTGAGGTATTTGAATCTAAACGCTTCCCTCTGCGTGTGGGTTTACTTACTGTTTTCTGTTTTGTCAACGACACACACACACACACACGCCAGAGAGATAGACAGAGGCAGAGACAGAGACACAGGGAGAGAGACAGAGGCAGAAAGATTATATTGGAAGTAGGCATTGAACAATTTTTTTCATCTTTTTCTTTTTATATTGGCTCTTTACATATGTTAACAGTTCCACACATGTTGATTTTTCTTTTTCACATGTGAACTTCCTGTTTACTTTTTTTCTAATGCTTTCCTTTATAAAATTTCCATTTTAAAAAAAAATGTGTAAATATCCTGGTTTGTGAAGAACATTCAAGTATGTATTTTCTTATCACTTAAAGTAAAATCGCTCTTGTATTCCCTTAATTAACTGGAGTTATATTGGTATTTGACATAAGCTTCTTTTTTAAAATTTATGAATTTGGTACAGGATCTCACAAAGCAGTTGAGACTTCCCATAATCCGCCTGCTTTCAACATTCCCAGCACTGGCCACTATCTAGAGTCTATTGCCGGCTCAGTGTGCCCTAGGATGGCGATGGAGGAACGTGCGGTAACGGGACTCAAACCTCATTCCCTGTGCTTGCCTAGGCCGGTGCTTAGTCTGTTGAGCTATGGCTTCCTATGTTTACTTTTGAGTCTGTCGCAGGCCTAGGCCCCTTATCTGGAGATCGGCAGTGGACTCATAGGAAGTGACTCTCTATGAGTCACTGGTCCCAGAGGAGCTCTTTAGTGGCTTGAGATGCTATGATGTTACAAAGGACAAGATAGGGCCGCAGCTGAGATACTTGGATAAACCCCAATTAAGTAGAGACTGCAGCTGCAGGCTCCACACTTCTGTAATAAACATCAGCCTTGAGATAAGGTAGGTCTCCTGATGGGCGTAGTTTATTTTTGGGGAAAGTCTTTCAATTAACTGCCAAGATCCTTCTCAGTTCCTGCCTTTCCTAAGTACTCCCTTTGCTGGTTTGTAAACCAAATGAGTACAGGCTTCCCAGAGAAGTTGTTTTGCTCAGTCCCCAGACAGGCTCAAACTCTTGTGGAGGTTTCTGATCCTTCAGGATCCCAAGGATATTATTTTGGGCTTCATTGAGTTTAGTTAAATGTTTTAACTTCGGGTTGCCTCCTCAGAGTTCATAATTCACCAGGATTTAGTGTAAAGCAAGGGTTGGGGAGATCGCTGCATGCCACAACAGCCTGCCTATTAAGTGCAAGGTCGTGAGTTCGATGCCCAGTCCCACCAAAAACAAAACAAAACAAAACAAAAAAAACCCTGTATATCCTAGCCCAAAGCAAGTCCGCCACGGTAAATTCACAGAGACATAAATTTTCTGCTACCTGGAAGCCTTAAGCAATCAAACCAGCCTACTCCCACCCTTCCTACTGGAGTTTTGCTCCTGAAAAGTTACTAACTGGGCTGGGAGCCCCACCTCCACAGTGACCTCTGAGGAAGAGGGGAGGCCAAAAGGCCAGAATGGGGGACAGAAAGTTAGGAGGAGGAGGCTGTTCTCTCTCTCTCTCTCTCTCTCTCTCTCTCTCTCTCAATGTACTTGGTACAGGGTGTCACCTTTCAGCTTGGACTCACAGTGATCCTCCTGTTTTCTTTCTCCCCAGCAATGGGATTACAGGGATGCGCCACCATGCCCAGTTTCTGTTGCTGGCTCAGTATCCCCTGGGGTGAGGGCAGTGTGGCATGTGGTGCCAGGGATTGAATCCCAGTCCCTGGGCTTGCCTAAGCAGGTGCTTTGTGCACCAAGCTATCCCGGTTTCTCTATGCCGGTCTTTCTAAGGGGAGGCAATTCACAGATACACTTGAACTCCACCTTTCCCATCTGGCCATTGTCTTCCTGTTGGTGGCACAGCTTCCACAAGAAAACCCCAGTGAAGAGGAAACATACTGGGCCTCCTTTCCTGGAATCTGCTCCTCGACTGGTTTGCTTTCCAAGGCACAAATCCCCTAGAGTCTCATCTGGGCCCTCTGGAAGTTAGATCAATCTTTCTTTTCTGTGCTTACCTGTATTCTATTCAATGTCCACCAAGCACTAAGGGACAGTGTGCTTTATTTTTTTCTTGGTACCAAGAATCAAACTCAGGCCCTTCTACTTGGCAGGCAGATACTTGTGCCACTGCGCTATATTCTTGACCTGAGAACTCCCATTAGTTGTATAGACAGCAAACCTAGCTCATTTCCCCACAGATAGGGAAGTGACATCTCAGGATATCTATGACCATATCTGCTTGTCATTGGGGCTACTTTGTTTAAACAAAAAAGCAAGCTTGTTCTTACAGTTGTACCTTTATATTCTTAGTGAAATTGCTTAGAAAGAAAAAATAGTGGCTACGGCTGGGTGTGGTAACCACAAATCACTCTCCTGATTAAGTTATGCCAGCATTTCAGAGACTGAGGCAGGAGGATCTGTATGAGTTCAAGGCCAACCTGTACTCCACAGTGAAACTTCATGTCAAAGACAAATCCATCCAACAAAACAAAAGCAAAAAAAAAAAAAAATCAGGCTGACAAGATATCTCCGCAGTCTAAATTGCCCGCTTAGGCAATCTTATGCAACTGCAGGGCCCCCGGTTTCATCCCCGGCACCACATGCTGTGCCAGCCCCGCCCCCAGGGCAGACTGAGCCAGCCATAACATAAATAAACAAATAAATAGCTAAATAAATAAATAATGTTTAAAATGAAGAACAAGTGTATATGGAATTTTTTTTTTTTTTTGCCTTTTTGAGACAGGGTCTTGCTATGCAGTTCAGGCTGGCCTTGAGTTCACTTTTGTAGCCCAGGCTGGTCTCGAACTTGCACTGATCCTCCTGCCTCAGCCTCCCGAGTTATGGGATTATAAGCATACGCCACCATGCCCAGCTTTAGGTTGAATTTTTTAAAAAGGCAGGAAGTCCCTGGCTCCACAGGGATAGAAGAAAATGTTCATGGGTAATGAAAATGCTATGTATCTTCACTGTGTCAGTATGCCATGGGTGTGTAACATCCAAACACAGTTCATTGTGCAAGTTAAATCAATTGAACTGTCCACTTAAAAAAGGCAAGAAATAAAAAAGCAACATAAAAAATAATAGCTTCTGGTTTTCCTGATTGCACAGTGTGACAAGCCCAAAGCCATAGTAGCTTTCACCTTTTGTCTATCAACCATCTATGTGTTGTGATGTCAACAATCTCTTAGCCCTTGTGGCACTGCTTGAGCTCTTTTCCTCTGTACTAGGAATGAGCCCTGAACTTCGCACACGCCAGCCAGGTGCTCTACTCCTCAGTGACATTCCTAGCCTAGTGCTAAGGATTTAATTGACTATATTTGGTTTCCTTTGTATTCCCACTGTGAACAATGCATAGATGGAGAGGCTACTTACCCAGGTAATCTTGGTATGTCAATTGTTACATCTCTTTCCTCTTTGCTAAGGAGTAGTTCTCTAGTAGGGTATTCTCATTCCCAGAGCTCTCTATTAATAACTTATTTTCTAGTTAATAAAATTCTCCTTTCATTTATTTTTTATATATTTGGTACAGTGTATACAGGATCTCACCACGTAGATCAGACTTGCAATGATTCTCCTGTTTTCAGCCTCCAAGAGCTTAGATTACAGGAACAAGCCACCACACCCAGTCTCAATCGCTGTCTCATTGTGCCCCTGGGACAGGGCTGGCACTGCACACTGGGGATCAAATAATTGCTGCTGCACTGTGCCTAAGCAGGCGCATTAGTGTACTGAGCTATCAGGCTGGTCCCTAAATCTGCTTTGAAATAACGAAGTTAAATTATTTTTTAGTATCCCAGAGACATATCCTCCCTAGCTTGCTTCTTCTTTCCTATATGCAAAAGAAACACAACAAAATCTGTCCCGTAAGGTATGTCCATCTCTCTGTGAAATGAAGAAGAAAGTCTAATAGGATAGTAACAGCTTGGACCCGAGGGCTGCCCGAGGAGCAAAATGTCCTTCCGAGCCTGAGCTGCAGAGGAAGAGCCTCAGCACACACATGACTGCCCAAGCTGATGGCCTTCAGGAGGGCACTGCTACAGGGACAAGTGCTGCTGAAGAGGTCTTGCATCTGGTACTTGGGGAGCCAGCGAGGGGTGGGGGTGCAGGTGGGTGAGTAGAGAGGACTTGACGGTCGGTGGCTGCCATCCAGCCTGGCTCTGAACAAAGTCTAAGCCTGATGGTGTGGTGAGATTCCTGAAACAAGGCATTTTCCAAGCAGGGGAACGCTGAGCCCAGTGTGACATGTAGTGAGGGAGGAAAAGGGGCTCTGAACAGATACTCAGCCTGGCCAGCCAGACATTACCCAGGTTCAGAACAAGAGCTCCGTTGGGGACCCATACTTAAAACAACAAATGCAATAGGCTTTATTTCACAGTATACCTTCATAATGCCCTAAAAGGGCTATTATAGCTATTAGAATTCTAGAACTTATCTAAACCCTGCTCAAATAGTATAGAAAGAACTATTCTCTTCTCTCCCCTTTGGTGCTATTCGAGAACTACAGAAAATTATGCAAAAACCAACCAGTTACCCACCATTCACCTTAAGAAATACCACATTATACTTTCTTACTTATGTGGTACAAGGTTTCACTACATAACTCAGACTTGTAGTGATTCTCCTCTCCTTCCCTGAACTGGGATTACAGGTGTGTGCCACCAAACCTGGTTTCAGTGGCCAGCATTACATGTGGTACCAGGGATCAATCTTGGGTCCCTGTGCTTGCCAGGCAGGTGCTTTGAAGACTGAGCTCTCTCCCCAGCCCTCAAATATAATACGATAAAAGAGCTGATACTTCTAGTAGAAGTCCCCTTTCCCACCATGTGTTTCTCTTACCAATACTCATCTTTTTTTCTATGTGTATGTGTTTCTTTCTTTCTTTATTTTTGGGGGAAGGTTCTATAGTGTGCTCAGGGTCTCACTACTAGATTGGACTCACAGTGATCTGCCTGTCCACAGCATCCCAAGAGCTGGGATTCCATGTGCACACCACCATACCCAGTCTCAATTGCCATTTCATTGTACCCCTTGGGTGGGGGTGGGATGGCAGGCCAGGGATCTAACCCCTGGTCCCTATGCCTGCTTGCAGGCACTTTAATCTGCTGGACTATTTGGCTGGCCCTTCCTTTTTTTTTTTTTTTTTTTTTGCGGTACCCGGAATTGAACTCAGGATCTTGAACTTACCAAGCAGGAGCTTGTGCCTCTGAGCTATGTTCCTGGCCTGCTCATTTTTCTGCATGTTACATTTGTATGCAACTCTCTCATGCATACTTTTTCATCTCTATCTGTACCCACAGTCAGCCTACAGTAGACTTCTAGGTGTTTACCTAGACTTCCTATATATGGTAGATTTATATCCTTCTCCACAAGGCCTTTTCCTTAGGAAGTTTTCTTCTGCCAACAACTCAGTCTTTGTCTTTGGTGTCTCTTCCTCCTACTAACCCTAATTATGTTTAGTTTGTCAGCAAAAGATCCTTGCAGATGAATTAACGCTAGTG
>PVJA010048420.1:0-14214 GCA_004027025.1 Myocastor coypus
GAAACAAATATCACAATAATATGATACTATTTTGTAGCAACTAGGTTGTCTACAGCAAAAGGTCAGTGCTGATAAGCATATGGAAGAATTCTAAATTTCATATTTTTTCGATGAAAGTAATGTGGCATATCTCATGTGGAGCATGTTGTATTTCCTTAAAAAATTTGTAAAATTTCCATATGACAGAGAAGTGACATACTTTCTTATATATCCTGGGAGATTTGTATTTATCCACCTGAAAATTGTATTTAAATGTTCAAGACATCTATTAATAATAACCATAATGTTAAACCAACCAAATGTCTTTCAATGCATGAATGAATGAATAAGTGTTTAAACACAATGTTCTATAGCCCTGCAATGACATGTGTAGTGGACCTTTGTCATGCAAAATCAATTAGTTTTTGAGAGCTGATTGTAACTCTAGAAGTTGTTAGTGAAGATTATTTTTCCCATGAGAAATAATGGAAATATTCATAGTCCATTCAGAAACTCCCAAAGCACTCTTTAACATTTTCATACCAAAAATTATTTGCTTAATGTTTACCAGAAACAGCAATAATTTTCCTATTATTTTCACAAGAAAGTTGTAAAATATGCATAATTTATCAGAAACAATCACCGATCAACTTGACATGTTTGATCTGTAGAAAATGAGGATGAATTGCAAGGTGATTATTGTTTGGAAGGAGAGCCTCTATTTATAAAATCATCAGGAATTTGGCCCTCTGGTGTCCTTTTTCTCCTTGGAGAGTCTGCCACCCACTAGGCTATACCTGTGGCACATGTGTTCTCAAACTTTTCAGAATGAAAATGTGCTCTGGGGTGACCTATTTCTATCTTCTGCTTAACACTCTTCTGTAATATGATACAGAATTGTCATCAAACAACTGATCCAATGATTCACTTTTTTCATTTTTTCTTTTTTCCCTTTTTCTTTTTTTGGTCTGGGTGAGTCTTCTATACAAACATTTGTAGCTCTGTTCATCTTTTCAGAAATTACTGTACTTCAGAATTTACTTGGTATGCCGATTGTTGATGCTACCACTTCTCTTTAGAAAACTTCTCAGGTATCATGTTATATTGGTTAGCCCAAAATGGCTGAAGTTTGTAGACAATTCATCTGAGTGGTCCTCCACCTGCTTAACATCAACAACGTCTACCTTTAAGGATATTGACTGCTACAGTGATAACAGCATCAGCTACTAGTGTTCTATTTTTAACATCCTATATAGGTTTTAAAGTTTAGAATATCAACAACTGATGGAAAATACCTGTTTCCTGTTATGTTTAAGGCTTTTGATATTCGGAAAGATAATGATGTTTAAGCTTAAATGCTTCAGTTATAGGTAATAATATCATTAAGCTTCTCTTCTGGATGTTTAACAACATAAGTTGGCACTCCAAACAATGAGAGAGAAAGAAGGGATACAGGTATAGCCAATATTTTGGCCCTAGCCCTTCAAGGTCAGTGAGAGCACAGGAAATAAAAGAACCTGTACTAAAACAGCATATTACTCAGTGAAGTCCCAAATTTCCTGTTCAAGATTATGGGGCCACAGAGGAAAGTGATAGATCATGTACAGTGTACCTAAGGAGAGTCACATAGAGAAAAAATATACTCTTAGGATTCCACAGAGAGCAAAATGGTAAAGCATTGGTTATGATTCATCCAAATGGCTGACGCTGACAAAAGTGTTGCAAATTGTACTACATGGTTCCAGGGTAAACACTGAAGGGACCTGACTGACCTTGTCAGATACAAAGCTACATATCCTTTAGATATTTCTTAACAGCAGGACAAAAGCCTCCCTGAGCCACTTAAGAAAAAGTAGTATTTTATGCAACATTTTTCTTTAGATCTCCACATGACACGTAGGCCATTCTTTATGCCTTTATGTTTTTTGAATACTTCAGGGATCTCAGTATAAATAAACGAGAGGCTTTATCTTACTTTCACCACTCACACTGACAAGTACCCATGAGTATAGCCTATCCTTTATAAGCTTGTGATCTGGCACATTTTTCAATTCCTGAATAATAGTATTTTTACCTGGGCATTTTTATTCAGGAAAGATAAGTTTCATCATATTAGAAAACATGAAGAGAACAAAATGCATTTCACTGTGTCATCATTTTGAAGTTGTATAATTTTCAGCAGTCCTTGTTTTGGCACTGGCTGCTTCAACATGCCTAGTTATACTATGAGTCCCAATTCTCACATTAAAACTGTGAAGCCATCCGTTGCCATAACAAAATATTTCACTATTATCACTCACTGATAGATTAACCTTTAAGATAGCTGAACTTATATCCCTAGCTTTTTCTCAAATGATATCTCAGATTAGCTATAAACTATCTTTCTTTCTTTTTTCCACACCAATAGTATGCTTTCTTTTTCAGCTAACACTGTTGACCATAACTTATTGATTTGAGTAACAACTTCTGCATTGCAACTTTCTTTACATAAGTCTTCTTCTATAAGATTGTCAAGATGATGGATTTTCACATGCTATGCATATTAATGTGATCAGTCACACAAAAGCTACATTCATATTACTCCAAAATTTTCTATGTGTTATTGATTTTGATAGTTTTCCTTACTTTCTCCTACTGTCTGAGCTTCTTTTCTAGATTTTGAAGCTTTTTTATAGTTGTGGTCATGACAATTAAATAAAGCACTATTGCTTATACATGCTTATATGCACTTTTCTAGCATCTCAGATTTTTTAATACTAAGGAACCACTCCATAGAGAAATGATGAAATAAAAAATGCTAATATCTCATGTGAAATTATAACGCCATAAAATTTAATTAGTCAATAAAAACAATAAAAAGGCAGGAAATGAAAAACAAAGAAGTCATAGAAGCAGAAATAGTAAAATAATAGCATTTAATGAACAACTCTAAGGAATATCTCTCAGTGTTAATGAGCTAAACTCATCAATTAAAAGACAAAAATTGGCAGACTGGATCAAAAACAGAATAAAATAATCTATGACATTCAAGAAAAATGCACCTACTTCTGAAAGATAGTGCTATATTTAAAGAGAAAAATGGTAGCTATATTTTTATGCATTTGATACAGGGTCTCACTAGGCAGCTCAAACTTATGGGAATTTTCTTGTTTTCCTACTCCGAAGTGCTGGTATTTGAGGCATGCTTCAACATCCTCAGTCTCCGGGGCCAGCTCAGTGCCCTTGTGGGCAGGATCTGAATGGTACATGAGGCCAGGGATTGAACCTAAGTCCCTATACTTGCCTAAGCAGGCTATTAATCCACTGAGATATCTCACCAGCCCTTAGAAAACTATACGTCATGCAACAGGAAGTGGAAAACAAATAAGAGTGGCAATTTTAATCTTATACAGTGTAATAATCGAGGTACAAGAAATTAAAAGAGACAAAACAGGTCTGTTCATACTATTCTTGTGAATAAACCAACATGAAAATGTAACATATAAACATTCATGCGCAGAACAGTGGAATACCTTTAGGCAAAAAAGTTTTCCTAAGCATAAAGGATAAACAAACACTAGCATAATCATAATAGGGAATTGGATCCCTTTGATCTTACAGACTTACTTAATTGGTGCCTTGGTTAAAGTACTTAGTTCATTCCAGAAATCAGTATGAAGATTCCTTAAAAAATTATGATTGGAGGTCCCATTCAATCCTTCTATACCCTTCCTGGGTCTTTTCCCAGAACTGAAAATATCATACCACAGCGATATACTTTCTTCCATATTTATAATAGCAAAACAGCATAACTAAATCTTGGAAGAAGCCCAGATGTCCATTAACTGAGGAATGAATAAAGAAGATATATTATTTTCACACAATGGAGTATTATACAACTATAAAACACCGTAAATTTAAACCTATTGTTGGTAAATGGATGTAACTAGAAAGCATAATCTTAAGGGAAATAAATCAGACCCACATAAACAAACATCATATTGTCTCCTTAGTGAGAGAACATGAAAGGAAAACCTGGAATCGCAAGGGTATAATAGATACTGGGGAAAGGCAAAGAACTTATTCAACAAGAGTTACTGAGAGGAGCAGAAGGACAGGAGAGAGTGTGGAGGAAGGAGTTATATCTATGTATGTAAGCAGGACGGTTGGGAAAATTGAACTGTCATTTCTGCTGATCTATGGAAAGGAACAGATAATGCTTAATTTGTTTTGTCTCATTTTTCAATTGTTTGTCCTTTTTTCATCTTAATTTTTTATATATTTCTTTTTTCTTTCTTCTTCCAAATTTGCCCACATATGTCTGATAATATGAATAACTGGCTGAAAGACAATACTATGTATTAGAAAAAGACTGGGAAATTCATATTCCTTTCTAAGTAAAATTCTATAGAAGTTTTTTTTTTGTTTTTTTTTTTTGCTGTATTTTAGGGAAGGGCCTACAGGATGTTCAGGATATCGCTAACAGATCAGACTCATAGTGATCCACATGTTTGTAGCCTCCAGAAAGCTGGAATTACAGGTGCAAACTACTACGCCAACTCTCAGTTGCTGTCTCAATGTACCTCACAGGCAGAGTTGGCACAGCAGGTCCTGGGATCGAACCCCAGCCCCTGAGCCTGCTTGCAGGCACTATAATCCACTGAGTTATTTGGCCAGCCCTAAAATTCATTCCTTGCTTATGTGAAAAATTTATATTCATGTTCATACAAATAGATGATGATACCTATATTCATTACTCAGTGTAAAGTTTCCAAATGAAAACAAAATTTCATTTGTTTATTTTTATGAGCTGATTTGTTCACAAGCAAATATATTTGTGAACTAAGGTACTGTTGGAAATATCCTCAGAGGACATATCCACACTTCTTCAAAAAATATGCATACTATTTGCAGTAAACAGTGTAGTCTCCAAGACAGATCATAAACTAGTCCTGAATATCTGCTTAAACAAATATAAAATAATCAAAACTGTTGCACGTTGACTATAAAACCATTTTGCAATTAAACTTAAAATCAATAACAGAAGAAATTATGAAAAATATAGAGGCAACTGAAAGTTTAATAATACAATCATGTATTTGCAATGAATCACGGAGAAAATCAAAATAGAAATTAAATAATTTCTGGAAGATGGTGACAATGCCTATACAATACACTCAACTTCTGAAACAAAATGACAGTAGACCTAAAAACAAATGTCTTTGCAATTAATACTGATTGATATTAGAAAAATAGAATGAGATGAGAAATTATAACTTCATGGGAAATCTTAAAATACTTCAGATACAACAGAAATACAAACTCAAGCCAAAATACATGACAGAAATCATAAACATTAATGCAAAAATCAATAATATTGAGAAACTTGCAAAAATTCATAGAAATAATCTATGATTAGGAAAGCTGATTGTCTTTCTTTCTTTCTTTCTTTCTTTCTTTCTTTTTCCTTTTTTTTTTTTTTTTTTTTTTTGTATTTCTGTGAAGGTTCTACAAAGTGTTCCAGGTGTCACTACTAGATCAGACTCATAATGATCTGCCTGTTCACTGCCTCCAAAGAGCTGGGATTACAGATGCGCATCACCACACACTTTCTTAACTTCCTTACAGCATGCCCTTGTGGAAGGGCAGGCATGGTAGGCCCAGGGAAGAGAAAACCTTAACCCTGAACATGCTTGCAGGCACTTTGCTTTGCTGAGCTACTGGGCTGGCTCTGAAAATCTGATTCTTTGAAAGCATAAACAAAATAGAAAAGCCATCAGATAAACTTGCCAAGAAAAAGTGAGAAAATACATCAGTCCAAGTAACAATGAAGGTGCCAGTGAGATAGCTGAGCAGTCTAAAGCACCTGTTTAGGCAAGGTTACGCAATCACAGGCACCACATGCTGTATCAGCTCCAACCCCAGTACAGACTGAGCTGGCCATAACACAAATAAATGAAGTTTAAAAACAATAGGAAGATGGGACTGGAGAGATAGCTCTATGACAAAGTGAATGCCTGGCAAGGGCAAGGTCATGAGTACGAACACTGGTCCTGCAAAAAAAAAAAAAAAAGCAATGAAAAAGTTGAAATTAAAAAAAAGGCATGATTAAAAGGTAAAATATACTAAATATTATGAAAAACTTCTGCAACAAATTAAAAATGATTAGTGAAAGTCTGAATTTCTACACAAATATACATTAAAAAACTAATTTAGAAGACCCTAAAGTTCCAAAGAACACACTAACAAGCAAAAAATTCAAATAGCAGTAAAAACATCTCCAACAACCAATAACTAGGGCCCTCATAAATTTGCTGAAGAATTCTAAAAAATTATGATGGATTTTATATCACCAGCACTCTTCAACATTTTTTTAAAAAATTGAAAGGGGCAGACTGCTTCAAACTTATTTATGAAAGCTATAAAGAACAAATGAAAAAATAAAATAGTCAGCCACGGTAATGAGCATAGCTTGAAAAATTTCAACAATATATCATTGATCTCAAAATTTATTTTCAACTAAAAAAGACCTAGAATTGCAAAAATAATTTTAGGCAACAAAGGTAAGGCAGCAGGCATTACAATTCCTAGTCTAAATTTATACTACAAAGCTACGCTAATAAAAACAGCATGTTTTTTTTGTTGTTGTTGTTTTTGTTTTTTTTTTAAAGTGATGTGGACTTAGAAAGGTTAATGTTTAATTGTTTGATCAATCTTATATACCTATATGTATTAATCTAAACTAATCTGATGATGAAAATATGTAATATAACCATTGTTAAATTTAAACAATAAAAAAATTGAAACAAAAAAAAATAAATAAAAATTTAAAAAGCATGGTGTTGGCAAATAAATAAATAAATAAATAAACCTGAGGTTCAGTGAAATACATTGGAAGCCGAGAAGCAAATACAAATATACTCAGCCACCTTATCTTCAACAAAGAAACCAAACATGCTTACTGGAAGAAAGGTAGCTTCTTTAACATACATTTTATTGAGAAATGCCAGGATCATGACAATTACTGAATGTGAAAATGATCTGAGTACTGCCATGCTTGAAAAAACAGTATGTTGTGCTAAGGACAATGATAATGTTGATGTTATTGTATTTATACCTATAGCAAATCTCTAAACCAGTATAATTAAAATTATTTCATTTAACATATCATTAAAATGAGAAAGTGTTATAAGTAAATTATGAAGATAACAGATTTATAAACAAGGTTTTATAAAATTATATTGGCTCAAATTCACCTCACTTCTTTTAATGAATCTTTCAGTATATCTGTGGAGTCCACATTTTGTTACAGTTTTACTCTGAATGTTTTAGTATCTTATAAGAGAGTAATTATGTTTCAGTATCCAACAATTTTAAGTCACTGGGTTAAAATAAGAAATCTTGTACAATATTAAAACTGATTTTTCAATTTTATATTTTTCTACTAATTTAAGTAATATTCCCTTCTTTAAAATGAGGAGTCAAGTCACCTGTACATAATACTGTTTCATTTAATTTCCATGGAACTGGGGGAACAATCTCCAGCATCCAAATTCCCAGTTCATTGAAGAAATTTTCCTGTACTTTTGAAAGTGTCTTATATTTTAGATTACAGCACTCTACCTCCAGTTGCAAACAGAGTAAGCTTCTTGATTATATCTAGTACATTATGCTTTAGGGTCATGAACCTAATACATCCGTTTGGACAGATTCTCTTATGCTCTATCACTAAGACAGTAGGATTCTCAAAATTAGTTTTGTCCTACAAAAGGGAAAATCTTTTTTTTTTAACCAAAGGGAGTGTGTAATAAAAGGAGAACCCTGTCATGAGTAGACATGAAAGTCAGTCTTCTAAAATAAAGGCCTTCTGCATTAGGTGTCCTAGAGCTTAGAAGAATAAAAAAGTCAATTCACCTACTAAACAGTGATCCCAGAAATCTAACAATCTCCAAACTCAATGCTTCACTGAGCATTTATGATGTTCATAGAAAGAGCCAAGTCAGAGCCAGCTGTGGTGATGCTCATGTGTAATTCCAGCACTCAGAAGACTGAGGCAGGAGGATCACTGCAAGTATGAGACCATCCTGGATACAAAGTGTTCTTAAGGGCAGCTAGTACTATATAATGAGATCTTGTCTCAAAAAGATAAAATTGGGCTGGCCATATAGCTAAGGAGACTAAAACACCTGTTTAGGCAGATGTAGGGACTAGATTTCGATCCTCAGTGCACAGTGCCCACCTGTTTCCAGCACACACTGATATAGCAATTGAGACTGGGCATGCTCACGCAAGTCTATAATCACAGAGCTTGAAGATGAAAACAGGATGATGACTACAAGTCTTGTTTGTGCAGAATCTGTAGATTTTGTACAACAAAGAAAGAAAAATTAAATTTACACTCTAAAAATATTTATTTATTTTGTACAGGGTCTTGCTATTCAGTTCAAACTAGTAGTGATCATCTTCTCTGAGCCTCCCCAGTTCTGAGATTACAGGCATGCACTACTACACCCAGTTTGGCATGGTGCTGTCATGCAGGGATTGATCCCAGGTCCTTGCAATTGCCAGGCAGGTATTTAGACTAATGAGCTGTCTCCCTGGTTCTAAAATTACATTTTAACACAGGAAAGACAAAGGGGAACTCACCCACAGCATAAGCTGGAAGATGCAGGAAAAATCAATGGTGCAGCATATTTTTCCCATGAGGCCAGAATTCCCTGAAAATATGGAGTCCCAAGGAACAGCACTAAAATTTACAGTGAAGTCAGATTGGAACATTGAAATTCATAGTGAACCTGAGACCCAGCAAGCCAATAAGCCAAATGGGGCATGCTGGACAGTCAGTTTGACAGTCACAGAAACTGGTCCAGCTTGAGCAGCAGCTCTGTGAAAAAGTAGTACTTGGGACAAAGTCCACAGCTCGAAGCCATGAAGACTGAGCCTAAGTGCAGCAGGAGGCTTCATCTTTTGTTCTGTGTGAAGTTTGATACAAACAGCATGTTCTATTAGTGGTTTAGACATGATGTGCTGATCTTATAGTGGCAAAAGTATGTTTTACTTTATGGTAAAATTTTATGTGTTGGAAAATATATTTTATACATTTCTTGAAAAGTTTCACAAGATATCTGTTTGGCATGTATGTAATATTATTATTACACTATATGGTTGCCACACATATAACACACAAGTAGAACGAAGATAAAACATCATATCCTTATCAAAAACTAGTTTAGACTCAGTAAGCCTGACACTAGGTAGAAATATACCTGTTTTTATACATGTTTGTATCATTGACAAAAATAGTAGAGGAGAAGAAATGAAAGTTTAAACAAGGTACGCAATTTACCAAAATTGAGTATTATAATTTCTCCCACAAAAACTAATATAATACAAATAAATGCATGAATCAGTTAAATAGGTCTTGTGACGTATGACTTGTACTTTCAAATACTGTGTAGTGAAAGTATGTTGGAGACAGACAGTTCAAAGTAATGTGACAAGGAGAGAGAAGACCTACTTATAGCGCTTGAGTTCATTGTATATGGTGTATACTCAAGTACCAATTGATGAGTGCACAACAAACAGACAGGAAATGAATGAGGAAAGGCAAAAAACATTTTCTAAACAAATGTTCAGGCTGCAAATAAAACTTCAACCAGAATTTTAAAAAATGAATGCTGGTATCCAGGCGTGGTGGCCCCTGCATGTAACCACAGCACTTGGCAGGTTGAGGCTGGAGGATCGCTGTGAGTTTGAGACCAGCCTGGTCTACTGGGCTACAAAAGTGAGCTCAAGACAAGCCTGAACTGCATAGCGAGACCATGTCTCTAAAAGACAAAAAAAAAAGAATGCTGGTAAATCATCAATTTCATGTTAAATTTAATATAATTTTATACTCTTAAATGATGAGTGAAAGAGTACTTATAGTGGAGTAGTGCAAAGCTTGATTAGTTGTGGATGAATAGAAAGTGATATTTTATAGGACCTATAGCAAAACACCTAAGCAGGTATAAGTGAGACAAAAAGATTGTGTGATATGCCAGGGACTAAATTCAAAAAATTCAGTACTTTTAACCTATTTTGTATGACAGCTAGTTGTTGAGTTCCAAACAGTAACAACATATGTATTAAATAACGGATAAGATACAGTAAAGATACAGTAAAGACTTATGGCTGATATCCCAGTTCAACAAAGATTGATGATTAAAGAAAATTATTTTGTATATTTCCATTTAAGAAAAAGAAATATTTTTTAATAAAGAGTGAAAGTGGAGCTGAAGAGAGGGGAGGGAATTGTAGAACATAATGGAGCAAGATACATCATGTATAGGTGCAAATTCCCTATGATGAATGATACAACTATACATATCTAAAATGTAGTAATAAAATAAAATTAAATTAGTTGTAGAAAAAAATCTCTTTCTTGGATTCTCTTAAAATGGCGTGGTAAGTAGCAGAGAATGAACCTTTCTGAGTGTTGCCCATCTCGTCGTGGAATATAGAACATGTGAGAAAGACAAGAAAGAGTGACGTGTAGGTCCCTATATCCAGATAGGAACTGAGATATGTATTAAATGTAGAGAGAAATATCAACAAACCAGGAGATATCCAAAGGTGTCTTTTCTCTGAGACACGAAATAGTGCATAAGAGAAGTGGTCCAAATATGCTGACACATGATGAGTTTCAGCCACCCAATGGCTTCCAAGGAGAGATGCAGCAGTAGAGGTGACATACAGATATGAAGTAGTGCGCTAACGTTTCTGAAAGACTGGTCTACCTGCCACGGAGTGATGAGGCTTCAGTCATCCTGAAAAAGCGGCTAGTTGACATTGAAGTATTTAGGAGTCCAGTAGACCTCAGAACTCAGAGTGGCTGCTGGCTTCATCTAGTAGCTTCTGGCTGGGCTCAGACTTAACAGAACGTGTCATGATAGATGCAAGTCACCAGAGAGTGCAGGCTTGCTGAAATTATTCAGTATACTATAAAAAAATCTACTGCTGGCTTTAGAAATAAATCAAAAGAAATGAGAAATCAAAAGATTATCTCCATGCTCTGTTTACCAGCAACAGCAGAGACAAGACTGAAAAGGGACTACTTTTTTTCCCTTCTCCATCTTGTTTTTGTTATTGTTGTTGTATTTCTTTGTCACTGATATTACTTTCTGTTTTTTTTTCTTTCATTCTCCTTTATTGCTTGAGCTTGTATCTCTATGCACGTGAACATGGCCTTTAGATTCTTTGTGGCTATGATTCAATTCTGTTCTATCTTTCTTTATATTTATTCCTTCTTTTACTCCAATATTCTGCACAAGTTTCCCAAAGTTAGTATGATCTGCCTTTGTCCTCCAGCCTTACTGCTAATCTCTTCGCTTTCTTCTATTCCTTTACTTTCTGCCTAACGTATTTTAAATCACAACCACTTTGAAAAAGTTGACATATTAGAGACTTGTATGCTACACACAATTTGTTAGCATTTCATTATTTGTTTCTTATTTCATTATATATACACAAACCTGGTTCTACCAGTTAAAGGCGACAAACTAATGGTTGCTTTAGGTTGATATTTTCTTGGCTGTTTTTGGATATTGTTGTTCATACCATAATAGCCCAAGACAACATAATTGCTATAAACAGATAGTCTTCCTGGTATTCAAAGATGGTAATTGACTGACTAAGAAAGACATGAAATACTGTGGCGAAGTGCCAATCAATCAATCAATTAATCAATAAATACAGGGGCTGGGGTATACACGCCCCAACAAATTGAAGAGGTAGTATCTTACAGGAGCCTGATGAAGCACAAAAGAACAGCTATGCCTGCAAGATAACTAGAAGTAGTTTCTTCTTAAGGGTTTTCAATAATTGCAAGAAAAATAAATCCTCCGTTGGCAATGTAAAAACACAGCCCAAAGAATTAAACTCAAACAAAAAGAAAGAGAACAAAGTGAGATGACATTTTAACAAGATGCAATTCCAAAAACCAACAAATGCAAACCCTCCGGAGAATAGGGCAACACAATGGGACAATTATAAAACCATGCACTTGACTTCTCTTAAGTGTTCACAACAAAACAATTAAATGCAGCTCCACAAAAAGTCTAATTAGAAACAATTTCTTAGGTAACTACAGGGAAGTTGTCTGAAATGAGAATCATACCTAATTATTCTAAAACAGATACAGAGAGAAAAGAGAGGAGCTTAAGAAAAGTACAGAAGTCATGGATGCTTGGCATAGGGAAATAATGGAATATATAAGGCAGATCCAAGTGGATATCCAGGAGAATAAAAAATTACAAAGAATGTATTCACAGCTGATTAAAATAATGTGAGAACAGAATCTCAGATATAGAAGATAGGATTGCAGCAAATAATCTTGAAAAGATTAAATCTTAAGAGATTACTCCTGGCACCACATGCCATACCAGCCACCCGCAGGCACACTGAGCTGTTTACAGAGTCTATGTATGGTGGCACACAACTGTAATCCCAGCCCTGGGAGGCTGACAGAAGAGGTTCACTGCAAGTGTGAGCTGAGTAGCTATAGTCCTGTACAAAACAAAACAAGAAAAAGAAAGAAACAAAAACATAAGAATTCCAACTGAACACAAGAAAAAAAAATCTACAGTCAGGTATATCTCAGTCAAATTCCGTAAATTCAACATAAGAATGGCATATTAAAAATCAATAAATGAAAAATATCATCTATAAAGTAAAACTCATCAGAAACAAGAGCTGATTTCTCAGCCCAAAATGTCAAGTCCAATATAAGTTGATGTGAAATGTTTCAAGATCTAAGGAAATATAACCTTCAGTCCAGAATGCTGTACTCTACAAAAAATAGCTTTCAAAACACATGGAGAAAAAAGATATTTTCATGACAAAGAAGAACTGAAGAAAATTAGCACCACCAAAACAGATGTCCAAAATATTTTGAAGCACCTTATAGAAACAGACAAAAAGGACTATAACAGCATAACATTAAAAGAAGGAATCAATCAAGGAAGGCAAACAATTAAATGAAAGAAAAAAAGAAGGGGCATCAACAAAATGAAAATCACATGAAAATGATAAGAATACATATAAGTTGTAACCAATGATATCAATGGCTTTAATTCACCATAAAAAGACTAACAAGAGTTGAAGAATCAAGAATCATGGTCCAACAATATTCTGCATAAAGAAATACATTCAGTACTGTAGAGAAAGCTCAGTAGCATAAGTGCCTGTCTGCCAGGCATGGGATCCTGCGCTAAACATACAGTGCTACAAAAAAAAAAAGTGGAGGAGGAGGAGGAGGAGGAGGAGGAAGAAGAAGAAGAAGAAGAAGAAGAAGAAGAAGAAGAAGAAGAAGAAGAAGAAGAAGAAGAAGAAGAACAACAACAACAACAACAACAACAACAACAACAACAACAATAAGACTGTTTTTAAATGTTAGTCTTAATTAGAAATAACAACGAGACAGTCACAAAACAGATGAGGACAGTTACAATAATTAATATATTGAGTATTGTCTTCATAGTACTTATTCACAGTACAAGATGCAAACATGATATCTTTTCTAAGCATTATTAGTACAAATCATTCTTCTCACTGTACTAAAGAAAGTAGCTGGATATATAGTCCAATAGTCTATAATAACAGTGGGTTGTCAGTAGAATGAGTGAAATCAGAATCTGTAGACTTGAGCCTTTAAGAGCTCAGCATATTTATATGGCTTTATTTTTATACCTCATGATTAGACTTTTCTACTGGATGCTTAAGACCAAAATTAAGCAAGACATACACTAAAAATGAAACTTTTGTATCTGACAAAGTCAGTCAAATCTCCTCAGGTTTTGCCCTGAAGTATTGTAACTCTTTTGTCAGTGTTTGCCATCTGGATGAGTCACAGTGATCGCTTGACCAATTTTTTTTTCAATTCTTTAATTGTTTAAATTTAACAATGGTTATATTACATATTTTCATCATCGGATCAGTTTAGATTAATACATATAGGTATATAAGATTGATCAAACAATTAAACATAAACCTTTCTAAATCCACATTACTTTTTTTTTCTTTTCCCCCTTTTTTTCTTTGAAAGTTGACATATTGCATATTGTCCTCACAATCATTCTATAGAGTGCAGTGTGTGGGCATGACCCACCTCCCTATTAATGTTGCATAGAAAAAAGAAAGAAAGAAAAAAAACAGGAAAGAATATACTTCTCTTTGGACTAAGAGGAAGCAGATACATATACAATCAAAGGTTTTGCA
>PVJA010048421.1:0-14200 GCA_004027025.1 Myocastor coypus
TGCCTCCTTTTTTAACTGGTTGATTTGATTTTACTTTTACTTAAACTAAATCAGAAAAATCTCTCTCTGGGATCACTGTCATCCTTCCCATCTAAGCTTGTGGCTAGTGCATTGACTCACACAATCAAAAATTTGAAAAGATTATTACAGTCTGTTGCCCTGTACATTTTATTTTTTTTTCATTTGAGCAGTTTTTAATTAAAAGCTGCACACAGGAGTTGAACTCTTTATTCCTGCATCTTCTCAATCATTTCTTCCTTGTATTTGCCCTTTTCCTTTCCAACTTGGTGAGACTTGCCTTTCCGTTCCAGGATTTTTTTTCAGTCTTTGTGTAGTTTTAGCCTGGTGATGACCACCTTACTGGGGTGAATATCGACGTGGACAGCTGTGCCATTTGCTTTTTCCCACTGCACCCGTTCAATGTAGATAATATATTTCTTCCTGTAAACCTGGACTGCTTTGCCGATCTGCTGACCCTTGTAGTGTACTCGCACAACCTGAACTTCAACATCCTTTCGGATGGGCATAGAGCGAGCATTGTATTACTGTCTCAGCTCTTTGGGAAGAGGAGAAGACATAATTTTCCTGCGACTGTGGGAAGGTGCATTGAAATGCCTTTTACAGTTTTTGCTTTGGTCCAAAGTCACAAAAGGATTAAACTTCATTTTGACCGCTGCAACTCCGGCAATGGCTGCAAAAGGGAAGAGCTGTCCTTTATATTTTATATAAAATTAATGTACTTTGCTTTGAAATGAATTATCAAGAAATTTGTTGGAACTTCTTAAAAGAATAATGCTAAAGATCAAAATCATAGTTTCCATTTTAACTAACTAGAGTTAGTAAACACAAGTACTTTAGGAAGAGAAAATGAGTAGGAGAACACACATGCTATTTTCTATATTTTTGTCTGCACAGTGGTAGAAAATGTCACTCATTAGCAATAAGAGAGACAAATTGAGCTTTTTAAAGTGAATTCATGTTACTATGTTTCTTTTTAAATTTTTAATTCATTTTGATGGATGATAAAAAAGATAAAAATATCAGTGAAAGTTTCAAAACAGGTTAGTAGGACAGTTACAATAATTAATACATTGCATATTGTTTGACTTTGCAGTAGTTATTTGTTTTTTATATTACTTTTAAGAAGAAATAACAATATGGTAGTTTCAAAACACGTTAGTAGTACATTCACAATAATTGCCTCATTGCATATTGTTGTCCTCATAGTAGTTATATAGAGCACAGGGTGTAGACCTGATAAATTTTCTGATCAATATTGGCAAGGGAAGAAATAAGGAAAAAATTTCTTCTCTTTGAACTGAGAGGAAGTAGTTGTATATATAGTGCAATGTTCCTTATTTGCATTGGGTTACCAGTGAAACTGGCAATGTTGGAGGCTGTTGATTTAAGCCTCTTACAGGTCATAATACTAATCTAGCTCTGCGTTTTCTGCCTCATAATTAACTTTTCTACTGGGAGATCAAGGGCTAGTTAAAGCAAGACCTGTATAACAAAACATTCATCTATTGTATCTTCCAAGGTCAAATCCCCTCAGGATTAACTTTGGAACCATGTACAGTGCTTTGTAGAACTGTTGTCAGTGTCAGCCATCAGGATGAGTCATGGCCATTGCTTGACCAGTTTGCTTTCTGTGAAAGCCTGAGAAAATATTTTTTCTCTACGTGACTATCCTTAGACACATTATACTTCATCTATCATTTCCTCTGTGGTCCCATAATCTTCTTGACAAGAATATTTGGAACACCACTGAATTATGAGATGTTACAGTTTATAGCAGTCCAATTTGTAATAGTCAAATCTTGGAAACAACTAAATGCCTATCATTTAAAGAATGGTTGAAAAAGATGTGGTATTTTTATACAATGGAATATTACTCAGCTATAAGGAATGATAAACTGGAAGACTTAATATATAAAAGAATGTACATTAAACGTATACTCATAAGTGAAGTAAACCAGACCTAGATGTGTAAATATTGTAGTCTCCCTAGTGTAAGAACTCTAAAGAAGAAATAAAAATGGAAGGGTGTAACACAGATGAATGGAAATCAAAGACTAATGGATTAAACAACGAAGTGACTGGAAGCAGAAAAGAGAGGAAACATAGCAGGAACAAAACATGCACTTATGTACACAGGATGAATTAGATGTTGGTACTAAGAACCTTCAAAATGTTTTTCACATTAAGGACACCAATGTGCAATGCTAAAAATATGCTTGTATTGCCTGTTATTCTGGTCTTTTAGATGTGTACTGCTTCTAAGGTAAACTCAGTTACTGCTGTTCTTTCTCTCAAATGGTTGGCTAACCAAAAAAAAAATGTGTTGGTTGATTGTAAGAGACTAGCCAAAATTCCATAGGTTTGACAGACTATAATTTTGTACATCCTTGGGTTTCTAAATGTCTGTATAAAAATGTGTAACTGGTTTTATCACATTCTATAGAGATTTATTAGAATATCAATGATGGAAAATACCAATTTTAAGCTAAGTCTAAGATGTTTGATATTCAGAAAGACAGCGATGTTAAGATCAATTACCTTTGCTATAGAGTAATAGTATCACGAAGCTTCTCTGCTGGAGGGTTGAGAATGTAAGTTAACAGACCAAAAATTGGAGAAAAAGAAGGGCTATGAGGATAGCCAACATTTTTGCCCTAGCCCTTCATGGTCAGTGAGAATTCAGTAGTTATTTAGAGAACAAGATATAAATATGATATCTTGTCTAAACACTATTAGTACAAACCTTTCTTCTCATTGAACCAAGACAAAATAGCTTTATATCTATCCTATCCTGTACTTACATATACATATTTTTTTCACTGCAAAAATGGTTCTTAATTTATATCCCCCTTTTTTGTTTTGTTTTTTCAAAGATAGGTTTTCCATAACTGTTGGAGAAGCTGCATTTGGATAAGTTTTAAAGGACATTTTCATACTTCATGCCAGTCCAAATGTTGTAGGTACCTGCATGCAGCAAAATAAACAATTGAAAACATATTACTACTTTTCACATTTCATTATCTATAAGGATTGAGCCAATTTAGGAGAAACATGATAACTGAGTTGGTTCTTCTTGAATGAATAGTTAAAAAAAATTAAGGGAGACAGGTAATTCAGGAGGAATTTAAAATTGATAACTGTGCTGAAGGAGACATTAAGATCATGAAATTATTTAAATATAAAACTAATGAATTATATTGAATATATCCCATTAGTATTTATAATACATAAGGCTTACTAATATAATATTGAATTTTACATATAGCATGACATAATTTCTTCCAAATATATAATTTAACATGGGCTTATGTTACATGATGCAGAAACATTCCCTTTATTAAAATAGCACATGATCTAGGTCCCTAGTCACAACAGGATATTTTGTAATACTCAGAAACTTTTGTTCTGTAGAAGAATAAAATTTGTGTAAACTCATGGAATCATTAGTCAATTTTTATATGAAAAAAAGTAAAAACATTACTACAGACTGCAATTAAGTGTTCTATAACATGGCCCAAGGAAATATGCCAAGATAGAAGACAGCTATTTTGGAAGAGAGTTAGTAGAGCCCTCCTAAACTACAGTGACAAAAACAGTGTGTGTCTTTTGTCTAATGGTTTATCCAAAATACATTTTTATGCTTTCTTTTTCTCCTCTAATATTCTACACATATGTAAATATATTTCCAAACTTTAAGCAACATAATTTTTGAAGAGAATATTTCCCATGTTCTCTTAATTTCCTCTTACTATATAATGAACAGTCATTTACTTCAGGCCTAACACTGACGCTTCTATTTCACATATGTAAGGGCTGCTATTATACTTATTTTAAAGGCGGCCTTTATAAGTGCCTAAAATATATATAAGACCAAATAAAACCATTAGCATACAGCTTAAAGCCTTCTGTATTGTGTTTCAGACTGATTAAGGTTATAAGTCATATTTATATTAAATATTTTGTCCTTTTTATGATTTCAAAATACATTGTAATAGTAGCTTGATTCATAGATCAAAATTATGAATCTGGTTTTTTATGTGAAAATCTAGCATTAGAGACAAGACAAATGGTTTTCTTCCAATTTTTAGATCTGTAATATGCAGATAGCTGGAAAAGCAGTTCTCTACGAGACAAAATCTACACTTACCTTAGTATCACCCAAGTAGCTATGACAAGATTTGAAGACACTCTTTTGTTCTACTTTACTGTAGAGAGGCAGAAAATAGGAATTCAAGATGACACAGTTCTGCCTTCACCAGTAAATAATTGTACAGCTACAAAGAGGAATATACTTAACAAATAATACAATTCTATGTCAATATTATACAGCGCATTTATAAAACAGACTTTGGAAATGTCAAAGAGGGTGATTTTATTTATAATATAATGAAGTAAATTTCATAGCAAAAACTTTTCAAGTCCCATTTCAAATATTCTTTATGCTTATTTTAAGTACATACTGGTGTCTTTGTATGTCTATTCAGTACAATATATAAACTAACTTCCTTGAAAAAAACAATTTATTTCTTATTTATTTATTTATTTATTTTTTATGCTTGGCCAGCTCAGCCTGCCCTGCGGGAGTGGCTGGCATGACATAGGGTGGTGAGGATTGAACCATGGCTCCGGCGGTTGCCTAAGCAGACACTTTAGACTGCTGAGCTATGTCACCAGCCCCCTTTTTTTATTTATTTATATTGTATTATTAAGCTCCATAGTGAATACCATATTCTTTTTAAATATACTAGTTTGAGTGCTAAACATTAAGGGAAATTTTCACAGTCTGGATAAAACAGAAGAAGAAGGGTTTATAGGAAAAGATCAATTCAGTAATTATATTTACAAAATAGAGAAACAAATAGCAACCTGTAGGGAGTAACACTTTATAAAGTTTGAGCATTAAACTATAGTCACATATTTGGAGACTAATTTATTTTACAGTGAACAATTTCTAAACATTTAATCACATAAAAAGTTAAGCAACCTCCCTTAAGTTTTAAGTTTAAAATAATGTTATTGAAAATTTGTCATAGTTTTGTGACATAATTATTTTGTATAACTTCTAAAAAGTTCACTGTAAGACAGTCAATAGCAGACTGAGAACAGAATAGTGGAGAAGTCAGCAGTGAGGGGCTAAGTGGACAGGCTTCACCTGTCCCCAAGAGGACTAGAGAATGGGCAGGTAGGGGAAGCAACTTCAGTCACCTTCAGTCAACTTCTGTCACCTTCCAGAGGTAGAGCTGAATACGATATTGGATTTATGTTCAGAAACTCCTGATTTTTCAATTTGTATTTGCATTCTACTAAGAGAAATAAATGAAATAGCTCATTTGGAGGGGAAATTATTATTGGGAGAAATTAAGCATTGGTACATGTATCAAATGTCAGGAGATGTTAGCCATTCTAAATAGGATGTTCAGAAAGGCTATTCTGAGTAAGTTACATAATTAAAATCTGAAGAATATGATGAGATAAATTGAATGGACGTTTTAAGCAGAACATTCTAGAGAGAATAAACTGTATATTAAAAGGCTGAAGTTAAAGACTGTGCTATGCCAGGTTGTGTCTTCTATTCCGAAGGAAAAAAATGAATTATTTTAGCACAATTATCAGCACCAGTATGATATTATTTCACTGTTATTTTTATAAATGAATGACTAATAATAAGTTTAAAATACAATGTTAAGTGAAGCAAATCAGACATATATATATATATATATATATATATATATATATATATATATATATATATGTATATATATATCAGCTAGCTCATCCTGCCCTGGGGGTGGGGCTAGCGCAGCATGTGGTGCTGGGGATTGAACTGCGGTCCCTGAGGTTGCCTAAGCTTACCTAAGCAAGCGCTTCAGGCTGCCCAGTCATCTCCCTGACCCTACATTTTCTTTTATATGAGAAACCACAATTAAAACTAAAGAGCAAGCTAAATGATAGGTAGTAGGAAATAGCGACAAGGCTCTCACTCAAGGAGCAAAAGTATAATGAAATGGAGGAGCAGAGCAGAGATAAAAGGGATGAGGGATGAAGAGAAATTAAGATGTGCTAAGGATGTGCATCAAATCCACATAAGGAATACAAACATTAGGTGCTGCAAACACATGCCAATAAAAGCTCTATGCAGACATCGTGGGGTTATGCTTCTTGACCTACCCTGCCAGTTTGTCACTTTTTAATAGTGAATGGAGGCCACTTACATGGATGGCTCTAACCAGCATGTATTGGCTTATCGTTGTCATGTCATTCTCTGCTATAAGTTCTGTACTTTCTCTTTTTAATTGCTTTCTCTGATTGGTGGTTCCTTTCTGTTGTTGTTCTTGAAGTTGTGGTTGTTTCTGTCTTTATAATATCTGTCAGGTCTCTCGGCAGTGTTGATAAGGCAGTCATGAATTTCTTCAGTTGTTCTTTGTCACCAAAATATCTTATCTTGCCATTAAATTTGATAGATGGTTTTACAGGGTACATCAGTCTGGGTGGAAGTTATTTTCTTGTACAACCTGAACTATTTCACTGCAAGCTTTTCTTGAGTAAGGGTAAATGATGCAGGAGCCAGGTAGAGGAAAACATCTCACACCATGGCAGTGGAGAGGAGAGAGAGGGAGAAAGAGACAGAGACAGAGACAGAGACAGAGACAGAGGACAGAGACAGAGACAGAGACAGACAGAAACTGAGACAGACAGATAGACAGACAGACTGTAACAGCCTCTAAGTTAGGCTGAAGAGAAAAGATAGAAGACTTTTGTTAGAGGGATAGTTGGTTAAATCTACATCATTCCACCCTGCCTTGGAGCCAGATTTTTATGTATTAAAAACTCTATAAAATGAGTTGAAATAATCTTTTGTTTTTGTAAATTCTGCGTGTTTGAATTATGTTTCAGTGACAAGAAAAAAATTAAGCATTTGTATATCCTGTATGGCTACTTTAAAATTTGAACATTTAAGTGCTGGCCAGATAGCTCAGTGAACTACAGTGTCTACATAGGAAAGTTCTGAGACTGGGGTTCGATCCCTGCTGTGCTGTGCTGTCCCTGCCCCCAGCATGCTGAGACTGCAATTGAGAATGGGCGTGGGGGCAGGCACCTGCAGTCCCAGCACGTGGGAGGCTGAAAATGGAGGATCACGGAGTCCTATCTGTGTAGTGAGTCCCTGTAATCCCTGTGTTAAATGCACACATAAAAATAGAAGAAACAGTATACAATAAACAGAAACAGTATAAAGGTCACTAAAGAACTGCCAGATATATGCTTATCTCTTGCTTAAATGTTCCTGTTTTCTTTTACCTTAAAGTAAGAACAAAAGTGTCCAAGGATGGTGGCACATGACTGTAATCCCAGGACTAGGAAGGCAGAAAACAGGAGGATTTCTCTAAGTCTGAGCTATGTAGTGAGACCCTGCGCACGCGCGCGCACACACACACACACACACTCACACACACACACACACACACACACAAACAAACATAACAGCAAAATATTAGTAGAGAAGATTTCACTCAAATATGTGAATGTGTATTCCTGACCAAAGTTAACACGTACTCTTCAATATCAAAAAGTACCTACTTATGTACAAAATTAACTAACTAACTAAGCAAGAAGATGACATTAGGGAGTCCTCTTAAGTTTGAGCACTTCAAAAACAAGACTTGTCAAAATGACTTTACCAAAATAACAGCATGTGTCACATACAAAGATTTAGTGAAGGAAAGCTTTCAAGAGAAATACATAGTTAAAATTAAAAAGAAAAAAATATTTTCAGTGTATTTTTGAACATATAATATGACAGAAGAGACAGGTTGACTATTTTCCTACAATGAAACATACAAAGAATAATTTAAAACTTTAAGCAACCTGTAATGGGTGCTGGAGAAGAAGTACACTATTGCTTCTATTTTAAGTTATAAATATGAATCATAGTTGCACATGTTTGATTTCCTGAATATAATAATAACCAGTTTGTTGTATACATTTATAATAGTTCTTCTATTATAGATTTGATTGTTACAGGGTCTCACTACACAGCTCAGACTTGTGGTGAACCTCCTGCTTTCAGCTTCCCCAGCATGGGTATTAGGGTTATGCCACTTGACCAGACTCTGGCTGGTTCAGCCCACCCTGGGTGAGGGCCCGCACAGTATTGGGATCAGGGGATTAAACCTCAGTCCTTGTGCTTGACTAAGCAGATGCTTTAGTCTGCTGAGCTATCTGGTCAGTCCCAATTGTTGTATACTTCTAGTAAAGTTGATGCCCTTCTAGTACTTCAACTTTGTTGTATTGTTTAGCTTTACATAATATGAACTAAAATATATGAAAAGGTAAAAAAAAGGTTCACAATTTAAATTTATTGTGCAAAAATTCAAAGCTTCAATTTTGGCAGATTTCCTATTATAAATATTGTTCATGTTTATATAAAGTTCATTGATACTGTGCTGTTATTTTTTAATTATCAATCCCATTTTCTGGCTGCTTTTTATACAAGAAGATATTTCCAAGAATATAAAATTATGTGTAATTTTTAGAAGTATGATAATATTGGGCAATATAAACAAAATGGATCTATATCAAATATTACCTAAATATCATTATTCAAATACTTTGTGGCAAGAAAGTTTTACTTGATTTATGTAAAAATATAAAGGAAATGGTTAGATGTCTTTTTCCCAAACCATATATGAAATAAACGTTAGAAAACACACTCAAGACTTTATGAGAAAAATGTTTTAAATTAAAGCAGAAGAAATTTCTAAAGAAAATTCATATGTTTTTATTAAGTACTACTTTGCACAAAATACTTGATGGTTTCTACACTAGATTTTAAGTAATTCTATATTTTTAAAAGACAAAATATATTTTTATTAGTAATATCTCTGGCTAAGTATCTAGTAATTAGCTTTCTATTTTTAAGCCAAGAACTGCTAACTTTTTAAAAGAAAATTAATGTTCTATTGATTGTTTCCTCAGTACATATTTTGAAATCAATTAATATTTTTCTTAACTGATTCTCTTTTTAATGAAAAAACCATTTCAGAGACTTTTAGAGACTTTTAAGTATTAATGTTTCTTTTCAAGCATCTTGATGTTATTGAGTTGAGCAATCCATGTAGTATACTTAAATCCCTGAAATCTTCAAAAATTTAAAAAGAGCAGTATATAGAGCAGTATTTTTTTTAACTGGGGATTGAACTCAGGCCCTTGCTCTTGCCGGGCAAGCACTTATCCTACTGAGCTATTTCTGCAGCCTCTAGAACAACAATTCTTCATCTAAAACATGTTATAATATGTTGGTGCTGAAAGAAATAACAAGAAGACCTGATGAATAAGCTTCAGAGGACTCACTGAGACTTGTCTCTCTCAAAGTGAGCCCAGAGCTGCAGAAACAGCTCACTTTTATTGAGGGCTACAAGAGGGCTATGGAATGTGAGAGACTACTTTACAGATTACAAATTGCTATGTCTTCTACTATTTGCCTAACACTAGGTTCATACAGATGCTAACAGATAACCAAGGAGCAGGGGAGGTGACAACCCTTAACATCTCAAGCAAGAGATCAATAAACAGGGCACCAGCAAAGGAAGCCACTATCTGCAGGTGTAAAACCCAGCTTTCCAGGACCTCCAACAGACAGCAGCCCTCCCTGGGCTCTGTTTCTTGTTTCCTGCTTCTCAGGATATCAGTTGTACATATTGCTAAAAACACTTTTAACTTTATCTCTAGAATGTATAATTATTATTATTTTTTCTTTTTTGTCTTTTTGAGACAGGGTCTTACTATGCAGTTCAGGCTGGCCTTGAGCTCACTTTTGTAGCCCAGGCTGGTCTGGAACTCACACCAATCCTCCTGCCTCAGCCTCCCGAGTGCTGGGATTCAAGAATGTATAATTATTTCCAGTGAAGTTTGTTTACAATTTCAACTTGTTCTCAAGCTATTGTAAACCTTATTATCTACTACTAGTACAGACAGAAACAGGATAACATAAAGTAATAGTCTCTCAGGGTATCTTTCAGGCACTGGAAATTTCATATGAACTCCACTGTGAATAGAATCCACAAACATTAGAAAAGGTAGAAAAAAAATAATGAGAACCTAAAGATACATCTTCACAAAGTGCCTCAAGAGACCATAGTGGCCTCATGTACTACTCTTAGTTCTCATTAAAATAAGAAATACACCTCAAATCATAGGCCACCATCCGTTTGAAAATATTTATAGATGCTATTTTCTTACTAATGATTTTCTCTTTCATAGAGAGATGCCATACTGAAAGACACAACAACCTCACTGGTTAAATTCCAACATACTTTTCAATAGTGAATGATAGCTCAACCCAAACAAATGGAAATCCTGCATTCTACCCCAGAGACTTAATACTAGTAAAGTCTATTTCCTCATCATTTCCTTTCCAATACCAACTAAGAATAGCCATACTCTATAATACTGTCAACTTTATCACGGACCATGATAGCAGGTATGCATCCTGGGTATATCACACATGACTCAAGCCCTAGGAACCAGAAACTATCATTAACCGTGAGCAACTAACAGAATACTCTGAATATACTCAGAATACAACAGAATATAAAGCTAAAAAGACATAAGATTAAAAAATATAAGCCTTCAGATAAATATCCTAAGATGTTATTCCTAGTCTTTTACTAATCATGTTACCACTCAAGAGAGAATGCAATTCCTTTTGAAGATGGGCACAAGAATATGCAGAATTAAGAGCCACCCAGATATCTCAGTGGATGAAAGCACCTGATTAGTCAGAAAGCAGAAGCCAGGGTTTGATCTCTGGCATGCCACACCAGCCACACAAGGGGCGCACTTAGACAGCGATTGAGACTGGACATAGTGTCGCATGCTTATAATCCCAGTGATTGAGAGGCTGAAAACGGTAAGATTGCTATGAGTCCGATCTATGTAGTGAGACTTTAAACAACCTGTACACCCTGTATGAAATACATAAAAAATAAAAATAAAAGACTATGCAGAACTGTTACAACAAGCATCTTGCTGGACACATACCTTGACTAGCTGAACTTCCTTGGTGAGTAGTCCCACACCCAGGGATTGGAGACTATATTGATGAGTTATGAAAGAGTTCAATGATTCATAATCCAGCCCACCATTACAAGTTAGCTGAGAGGCCTATAATGATATTGGATATAATAGACTTGTATCTAACAATACTACTGAAGCCTCTAGTAAAATCCATATTAAATAAAAGTAAAGATCCTATCCTGAGGGCCAATCACTATAGATATCAAGATAGCTATTTTCAAATAAGGGATGATTATCCATGGTTAAGCATCTTAAGAAATAAGTTCCCTTATAATAATGGGAACAGATGAATTTACTCCTATTCTCATTAACCTAATTATACTAAATACAACTGTTGATACACGCACATCTTTATAGGATGGAGATTGGTTTTTTACCAACTGGCTTATTCACCCCAGCACTACATGGGACACCACTAATGGCACTCAGTGGTCATGTGGAGCCAACTTGTGGCCCTGCCTGGATAGGAAGGTGTATGCTGGTAGAAATGTACAAAGCAGAAGTGTCAAAAGTATTGACAAACCTGCAAACTTACCCTACCTATTGCGCCAACAGTCTAGAGGTATTTCTCTGGTTTGATTGTGCGGCATCTAACTTTTTCCCAACCCATGGGTCAAAAATGACAATTACCACATAAAAACCTTAAATAAATCTATTCAGTAGATGTTAAAGAACAGAATGGCTGGTCTCTCTCCTGAATGAAGGAGTAAAATTAATGGGGCAAACAATCCTCCGAAATAAGATGGCATTAGACATTCTAACAGCAGCACGGGGAGTACTTGTGCAGAAGTATACCCTATAAAAGCTGAACGTTTTGTGTATATTCCTAATCCTTCTAATGATATCCCAGTATTTGTTCAGAATATTAGACTGTAGGTTAATGACATGTGAGATTCTGAAATTCCCTGGACCTCATCCTTATCCTCTTTGTGGACAGCTATTATTGGCTCCTCCTGCTGGAAAACCTTCTTGGCTATATTGCTAACTATGCTGACGATTTTATTATTTGGACTATGTATACTTAGCAGTTTCATGGCTTTTTCACCTTCATATCTACCCGACAACAACATCTGTCGTTTATCTAGAGTCTTCAGATAGACACTTTGTGGAGTGCCTGTGATTTCCAATCACAACGACAACACTTTTCAGCTGGAAGTAGCCAGATTGGTCTTTGGCCCTTGTCCCCTCCCAGCAGTTATGGGTAACTTTTCAAGGGGAATATCACAGATAGCTAAGTTATATATAAATATCAGAGACAGTCAGATAGGGCTCAGCCCTTAAGGGGTCAATGAAAAAGACAACTGCTGCTGGAGTAATATTAGCTGAAGGTCAAGCCTTAAGAAAATAATCATGGGCTGGGGAGATAGCTCTGTGGCACAAGTGCCTGCCTGGCAAGTACAAGGTTGTGAGTTCAAATCCCGGTCCCACAAAAAGAAAGAAAGAAAGAGAGAGAGAGAGAGAGAGAGAGAGAGAGAGAGAGAGAGAGAGAGAGAGAGAGAAAGAAAGAAAAAAGAAAGAAAGAAAGAGAAACAAAGAAAGAAAGTGAGAGAGAAACAAACAAAGAAAGAAAGAAAGAGAAAGAGAGAAACAAAGAAAGAAAGAAAAAGAGAGAGAAACAAAGAAAGAGAGAGAGAAGGAAAGAAAGAAAGAAAGAAAGAAAGAAAGAAAGAAAGAAAATAATCACTCTCATATTCTTCTCATTGAAATGAACACCAGTGATTGATATTGTGCATAGGCATCAATCACCCTTTGGTGTGAAGGCAAAATCTTAATACACCCCTTCCAGAAAAGTCATTGTTCATCCTATGTATACTTGTGATATGACTTGTTTCTTCATCTGAGTCTCATTTAATAAATGTCACCTTAGCACCTGCACTTGTAATCTTATTAGTTGACCATAATTTTTTCCTCCTCACACCCATCCTATGAATTGCCATTAGATTAATATTGCCTAAGGAACTGTCCTTGTAATCTTCTTGATTTTCTAGAATTCTATCATACCTTAAGCCTATCTCACCTTGTGGTTTCGCTCAATAAAACACCTTTGAGAAGCAGAGCTGGTGGAAAACCACTTTCTCGGTCCCCAACTGTCCCTCTCAGATGTAAGCTTTATTTTTCTCTCAATAAATTCTTCCAACTCTTAAAAAAAAAAAAAGGCAGACATCACATGATATGGAATAATGCATGATGGACATGAATTTTTTTAATGTGCATGTGTATTTTTCTATAAACTTTTAGAAATATAAGTATATTCTGTATAAAATTCTAGTGATACAGCTTTACTGATAGTGGCTAACACTAAACCCTGGGGATGTGAGAGAGGACTAGTAAATAACAAACAATGTATTATGAAAATTGAAAATAAACATGTAGGCAATTATACTACCTATCATTTTGAATGTGCTTATGATTTAATGGGTGCATAGTATGTAAAAATTAATTTAATTATATAATTTTTAATCAGTTTATTGTATAAAAATTACAACAGAAAATTTTAGAAAAATATATAGTTTTCAGCAAACACCATTTAATCTTTTGCAAATAGCATATGCAAGGAGACAATGTTCACCATAAATAATACAAAAACATTATCACACAAATTGATAAGAAAATTATAAATTTGAAACAGAACAACACTGATGATTCAATTTAAAAGCAGAAATATGAGTGATCACATAAAAGTAAAAGGTAGAAACCCTAAACTAATTAACATTTTCATCTTTATCAGTTCAGTTGTCATAAAGAATTCTGATATTATAAAGTGTCATATATGTAGCATGAAATAATATGATTGGCATTCTACTGATAGAAATATTAACTGATACTATGACTATCACATTAGCAACAATGAAGATGTAGCATCTTCGTTTTCTTTCAAAGGATGTACTTCTAGTTATTCAAATATTAAAAAAAAAGAAGCAACAGTAACTTTATTTTGTGTACATGTAAATCTTTAAGAGTATTGGGAGATAATGTTGTTTATATTAAGATCTGCACAAAGCAAATGGATGAATAACTTTGGAAAACTTACATTGTCTAATACTACAGATCAGTGAAAAACACGTGAGAAGACCTCTAGATAGTAGTACTGAAAAGTTAAATGTTT
>PVJA010048422.1:0-14214 GCA_004027025.1 Myocastor coypus
AAAAAAAAAAAAGTAATGTGGATTTAGAAAGGTTAATGTTTAGTTGTTTGATCAATCTTATATACCTATATGTATTAATCTAAACTGATCCGATGATGAAAATATGTAATATAACCATTGTTAAATTTAAACAATAAAAGAATTGGAAAAAAAAAAAAGTAAATCCATGCAGTGTGGTTTTTATGAACCTCTTCATATCCTTACATCTTTAAGATTTCTACCTCCAGTAGATTTAGTGCTTCTGCTTTGATGTTTTGATCTTCAATCTATTTTCACTTTAGTCTAGTGCATGGTGATAGACATGGGTCTGGCTTTAGCTTTCAGCATGTGGAAAGCCAGTTTTTTCAGCACCATTTGTTAAAGAGGCTATCTTCTTTTTTTTTTTATTTTTTTAAATTTTATTTATTTATTTTTTTCTTGTTTCAGAACCTTTATTTGTTTATTCACTCATTTTTATGGCCAGCTCAGCCCGCCCCGAGGGCAGGGCTGGCGCAGCATGTGGTGCCGGGGATCAAACCGCAGTCCCTGAAGCTGCCCAAGCTTTCCCGAGCAGGCACTTTAGACCACTGAGCCATCCCGCCGGGCCCCGAAAGAGGCTATCTTCTAGTGAACATTTTTGGCCCCTTTGTCAAAGATAAGGTGACTGAGTGTGTTTGGAGTTGTGTCAGTATCTTCTAATCTGTTCCATTGATCATCAGGTGTGTTTTTATGTTAGTTTCATGCTGATTTTATCGCAGAACTTTATAATGTAATTTCAAATCAGGGATTGTGATGCCTCCGCTTTTCCTTTGTTTCTCAGGATTGCTTTTGATGTTCTGGATCTATTTTGGTTCCGGATGAATTTCAGGATTGTTTTCTCTAGCTTTGTGAGGTATACTAATGTTATTTTAATCAGGATTGCATTACATCTGTGTAACAGTTTTGGGAGTATGTCTATTTTCATGATGTTTTTTCTTCTTATCCAGGAAGATATCTTTCCATTTTCTTTTTCTAAAAATGTATTTATGTATTTATTTCATACAGGGTCTCACTATGCAGCTCAAACTCATAGTGATCCTCCTGTCTCAGCCTCACCAGTGCTGGGATTATAGGCTTGCACCACCATGTACAGTTTCAGTGCCCAGCACAGTATGCCAGTCTTCTGTGGTCAGCTCAACATGTGGTACCAGAGCTTGAATCTGGGCCCCTGTGCTTGCCAAACAGGTGCTTAGACTGCTGAACTATCTCCTCTGGCTGTTGGTTTCTCATAGATGGCTTCTATTAGGTTGATCTAAAGACTGTCTGTTCTAATTTTCTGTAGGGTTTTTTCATAAGTGAGTGCTGGACTTTGTCAGAAGTGTTTTCTGGATCGATTGAGATGATCATATTTTTTGAGGCCAGCCAGATATCTCAGTGGATTAAAGTATCTGCTTAAACAGATGTAGGGATGGGGGTTTGATCTCCATGTGCTATATTGGCCCCACCCCCAGGGCAAACTGAAGTAACAATTTAGACTGGGTGTGGTGGTACCCACCTGTAATCCCAGCACTTGGGAGAGTGAAAATAGGAGGACCACTATGAGTCTGATCTGTGTAGTGAGATCCTGTAGTACTGTTTTGCTGAATTCTGAGACCTTGATTATGTGTCTAGGTGTAGGTTTATTTTGATTATGGCTATTTGGAGTTCTGTATACCTCAGGTTCTTTTTTCATATTTGGAAAAGTTTCTGCTAGTACTTCTGCAAATAGTCTTTTTATGTCATTTGTGCTGGCTCTCACTACTAGTGGAGGCAAGTGGCTAATTCTCACCAAAGCTTCTATGTTGCTGGAGGGTGTGGGCCAGATTCACCAGGATCCCACAGGTTTCACAGAGTCCACCTAAGTTCTTAAATGCTTAGATTGATGCCAGAGCATACTTATGCCTCTGTGTTGGGCCCATGAGTCACACCTCACCAGAGTCTCACAGGCCACCCAGAGTTCTCCTAAGTTCTAAAATGCTTGGACTGGCACCCTCTTTGATCATTCTTGATTTGAAGTTCACATTGTCTGTGAACTGAATAGTTACCTCTGTTTTTTTTTTTTTTTTTCTGAATTGCTGGAGCACGGAGTATTGTTTTCTATCCTTTAACTTTCAGTCTGTGAACTTTCTTTTGAGTTAACTATCTTTTGTGTATGCAGCATATTGTTGGATTTTGTTTATTGATCCATTCTTCCAGTTTGTTTCTTTTGATTGGTGAATCAAAGGCATTTATATTGATGCTTATAACTGATATATGTTGGCTTATCTTTACCATGTTATTTTCCTGCTATTGGTTGCCTACTTTTCCTCTGTGTTTAATTGCTTGCCCTGCTTGATTGGTTCTTTCTGCTATTGTTCTTGCAATTCCGGTCATTTTTATGTCTTTCTAGAATATCTTTCTGTAATATTTGTAGGGTTAGTTTGGTGGTCATGAATTTTGTTTAGTTGTTCTTTGTCATGGAAGAATTTTACTTCTCCATTAGTTTTGAAAGATTAGCTTTGCAGGGTATGTCAATCTGGATTCAAAGTTGTTTTCTTTTCTTCTTTCTTTCTTCTTCTTTTTTTTTTTTTAGGACTAGGATTGAATTCAGGATCTTGCACTTGCCAGGTAAGTGCTTATTCTACTGAGCTATCTCCCCGGGTCCTAAAGTAGTTTTCTTTCAGGACTTGAAATACTTTAAGATCTTCTTGACTTGATGGTTTGTTCTGAGAAGTCTGCTGTGATTCTGATGGGTTTTCCTTTATTTACAATCTATTTCTTTTCTCCAAGTAATATATCTATGTGTATATCAGATTCTTTCCCCATGCTTGGAAAATTTTCTGCTGTTGCTTCTGCAAATAGTCTTTTATGTCATTTGTGTTGACTCCTTCTTTTTCACTAACACCTATCAAACTTTTGTGGTTCATCTTTGCATCATCTTATAGATGTTGAATTGTTAGTTGTTGCTTCCTTGCTATTTTTAAGAGATTTTTTTCTTTTGTAGTCTCTAGCTGTAATGATGTCTGCAATGTCTGAAAGTCTATCTTCAGTTTCATTCAAATGGTTTTGAAAGCTTTTAACACGATTTTGAATTTCCTGTATATCTATTTGAATCTATTTTATGCATTCTATTTCTTTTCACTGTTCATTCAAGGTTTCCATTATTTTTCTATGCTCCTCTATTTTTTAAATCAATGTCTTCTTTAGATATGCTTAGCAATTCTCTCATTATGGTTATTATTTCTTTTTTTACCTCTGAGATTATTTTGATCTGATTTCCTCTACACCTGCCTGGTGTTTCTTTACCTCAGTTGCTATCATTTCAGATATTTTAGGGTTATGACTTCCAATTTCTCCTGTGTTCATGTCTCCTGGACTTGTTCTGGGTGGGTTAAGGACTTGAGATTGCATTTTACTTCATCTTGTCATATTCTGTTTCAGAAAGAACAACTATTTTCTACGGTAATTTTTGTGAAATTTTAATAGTAGCTATATCACTATTATCAAGGTCACTCTAGGAAAAGTCTGTTCTTTGGGGATATCTTCTTTGTGTCAGAGACTCTTGGTTTGTGTCTATCCTCAGATTCTGCCTTCCCAATTAATTGAGAGTAGGATGTTGTTTCCTGTTTGGCACTGTCCTCCATCTTTAGGTATAGGGCTTTGAGGTTATTACCCCAACACTTCCCAATATTGTTACCCAAGAGAGAATAAATGGTTAAAACAGATATGATACCCTAGCTACAGCACTACAATTAGCAATTATGATAACATCAAGCAAACTTCAGAAATTGCAAACTTTGGTAACTATTTGTGTTATACTTTAGATCATAGGGCCATAATCTATAGTTATATAACAGAACAAATCATCAACTGAGAGTTTGTATGCAAAATGTTTCCCCTTGTTAGGGTGGATTTACCTTGTGTTCCTCCAGCCAGGCCAATTGTCAGGTTCCAGGTGCTTCACTTCATGTAGAGGGTAGGCCAGGCACCTCAGGCTACACTAGGTAATTACTCAGAGTTCCAAGCACTTCCATACTGGCTGCTAGTTCCTCTCTGCAGGGGCTGGGCTGAGTTCCTGCATTCCTCCATGTTATTCTTTTAATGTTAGAGTTTGAATGTTAATATTTTATTCAGATATTTTGTGTATATTTAGAAGTGAGTCCACTCTTTTGTTTTTCATTACTTTACTTGGTTTGGGGAGTAGATTGAGCTTGATAAATAAAATGTATTACATATATGGTGTGTTGACCACTGGTGGTCAACTTGTAATGGCCAGCCTAACTGAGCCAGCACCATGCTGGGTGTGGGAGGTCACCTGAGGATTGTTGCCAGCAGAATAAGTGGTAGAACTAGAGAAGAAGAGGGCAAGGGGTAGAGAGCTATTAGTTCTGCTAGGTGCTTCAGTTTTCCTGGGGGATCTGGTCGTGTTGACTTTCCTGATATGAACTTGGCTGTTCTCATCATTGCAGGAGCTCAGGACCTTGTCACTATGAATAGCTGCAGTCCACTTTGGGGGAACTCTGGTCCTGGAGGGAAAGACAGTGCTCTGTTCAGTGTCCTAGAGAAGCTTGTTGTACTGGCTTTCCTGATGTGAACTCAGGAAGAGCTCAGGAACTCATCGTTGTGGATGGCTGTGGCACTTCTGAGGGGAGCTCTGGTTCTTACTTGAGCATTGCTCCCTGGCTGCAGCGCAGGTCCCTGAGCCTGCTAGTGCAGACCTTTTTTCCCACTGGCACTTTCTAGCTTCCACCACCAACCTTTGGGCCTTCCCAGTGCAAATTCATGAAGCAGGCTTGCATGGAATACAGTCATGGGCCCTTGGCCTCCAGTTGAACTTGTGAGGGGCATTGTCATGGGCTCTAGGTCTTCAACTGAACTTACGTAAGACATTGCCATGGGATCCAGGACCTCAGCTGGATTCTTTCCATCTCTGATGTGTGGACAGAATTCCTGCACTGTCTTTGTGTGTGACTCTTCAGGTGACTATTGCAAAATAACCCTATAATTATGTATCCTGCATTGTATTTTTCTCTTTGCAAACCCTGACTACATAATATATCCGCAGGAAGTTTTTAAGTAGCATGGGGAATGTGAACCACCTGAGTCACCCACCTTCATATCTGGTTAAATTTCTCCCTTCTAACATTGTTGATTTTTCTATATCTAGTTTTCAACTACTTTGGTTTCTTTCTACTTTATTCCTGAAGAAAGAAAATATCCATCTTATTTATGTTTTCAGGTGTTTAGAAAGAGTTGCATAATAAAACCCTTTCTATACTATTTAAAAATCTATCCAATGGCTCTGATGCTGTAACCTTTCTCATCAATAATCATTTATTTATTGCTTTATCTTTTTTTTTTTGTCCAGGGGTTGAACTCAGGACCTTGCACTTTGCGGGCAGGTGCTTCTTCTGCTCAGCTATATCCCTGGCTCTGCTTTATCTTTTTTCAATTTGATTTACTAGATACTCTTCTGACTTGATTTTTAAAGAAAATTTAGTAACTTAAAAAGTAATGTTACCAAGGTATAGTTTTCATGTCATAACATTTACCTATGACAACTGTAAGCAATACAATGATTTTAGTGATGTCCCCACATGGTACAACCTTTGGTGTAAGTCAGTTGTACCATGTTTTCATGCTGCTAGAAAGATGACCTCTAACAGTTAATCCCCTCTCAACCCTAAGCAACCAATAATCTACTTGTTGTTTCTATCAGTTTTCTTCTTTGGAATTTCAACTACAACATGTGGGTTGTTACATCTGTTTTCTTTCACTTCGTGTAATGATTCTGAGACTTGTTCATGGCAGGTGTGTGGCAAGAATTTGTTCTTTTAGTCCCTGATATTGTATTGTTTGTCCATTTACCAGGTGGTGGACATTTAAGTTGTTTCCAGTTTTTGTTTATTATGACTAATGCTGCTGTGGATCCTGTCTGCAAGTAATTGTGTAGACACTTGCTTTTATTTCTTTGGCACAGACCCAGCATAGAATTGCTGGATTGTATGTTAATTTTATCCGTGATGTGCTTTTTTAACAGACTATCAAACTGTATTCCAAAGGGGCTGCCCCACTTTACATTCTCACTAGCAATGTATAGTTCTGCACATCCTCACCAGTGTTTGCTCCTGTCTGCATTATATGTTGTGTTCATTTTATTGGATGTGAAATGGTGTCCTCCATATGTGTGTGGGGGATTGATGGCTCATTTCCTTTTTTCACTGAATACTTCATTGTATGGCTATAGTACAGTTTTGTTTATTCATTTACTTATTGAGGGGCATTTTGATTATGTCCAATTCCCCAAAATTATGAATAATGTTACAAACATGCATGTACTGGTTTTTGTGTGGACTTAAGTTTTCAGTTCACTTGGGTAAGTATCGAGGAGTGCAATTTGCTGAGTTGTAATACAAGACTATATTTACTTTTGTAGGAAACTGTCAAACTGTCATTAAAGGTAGTTGTGACATTTTGCATGTCCATCAGTAATCTCTGAGAGTTTCCATTTTTCATTTGTCAGTACCTGATATTGTATATTTTTGTACTTTAGACATTCTAATAGCGTCATGGAATCTCATTTAAAATTTTTAATATCTAATAGAATATATTTTCTCGTTTTTATTTGCTGTGTGCTTTGGTGACATATTTGTCCTGATCTTTTGCCCATTTATAAATGAACTTGCTTGTTTTCTTATTGTTGAATTTTAAGACTCCTATATTTTGGTTAGAAGTTTTCTATCAAGTAGATGTTTTTAGAAGATTTTCTGCTCAATTAGGACTTTTTTCACTCCCATATAAAGTTTGAAATAATTTTGTCTATCTTCTAAAAGATGTTCCTGGGATTTTTTTTGCAGGACCAGGATTCAAACACATGACCTTGTACTTGGCAGGTAGGCACTTGTGCCATGGAGGTATCTCCCCGGGCCCTTTTCCTGGGATTTTGGTAGAAACTATGTTAAACCTGTATTATCAGTTTGAAGGGAACTTATGCATTTATTCTGCTGAACCTTTCACTCTATGAAATATGCTTCTCCCTTATTTTGATCTATTTCAATTTTATTTATTAATGATTTGTAGTTTTCAGAATACAAGTGCATGTTATATAAAAATCTATATATTTTTAGGTTTATATGTATTTTTGCTTTTTGAAGGATTATAAATGGCATTGTATTTTAAAATTCTGGTTTCCTTGGGATGCTTGCTAGTATGTATACAATTTATTTTTGTATGTACCTTGAACTTGTATATTGCAACCTCTCTCCATTATTAGTTGTAGGAATATTTTTGCAGATTATGCACAATTTTCTATGTGTATCATTATATTATCTGCAATTTGGAGTTGCTTTATTTTTTTCTTTTAGCCTGTAACTTCTTTTTCCCTTTCTTTCCTGGCTTTATTGCACTGAGGCAGAATTCTAGTACTATGCTGGATAATAATGGATAGACAGGTATCCTTGCCTTGCTCTTGAAATGCCTTAGTCTTTTCCCACTAAGTTTGATGTTGTCTTTAAGTATTTTTTATTTCACTTTTATTTGCATTTATTTTATGTTGAATTCCTTCCTGTGCCATAAGTTTTTATTTCTTCAGTTTCTTCTTTGCAGCCTCCAGGTTTGGAACAACTTGTTCTTTTTCAGTAAGATGATTTCAGTATGGCAGAGGAGTTCTTGTATAGGTTCTTCCCCCATCGGTTCTGTACATGCCATAGCCAGCTTGGGCGCATTGCTCACCTGCTTATGCTCAAAAAACAAGATCCTCAGGTTCAGCACTGCTCTGTGTGTTTAGGCTCACACAACAGAAATTCTGTGCTTTTCTAATACACCAAAAAAACTTCTTTGGAAATTTTTTCCTCTTGTAACTTTAAAGTTTTTAAATAATTACAGTCTCACAAGAAATTACAAGAATAAAGCAACAAACCCTATATCTCGTTCACTGACCATTCCTATTGGCCACATTTTTACATAACTACAGTCCACTGTTAAAACCATGAGCTCACAGAATTTACTCAGATGCCACCACATTACATGTATTCATCATGTGCAGACAGTTCCTTGTAGTTGTCTCAAACATATAGACTTTCTAATCAGCACCACAGTCAACAGAGAAAACTACCTTGTCACCACAAAGGTGCCTGGCACTGATAGTCACATCCATTCTTTTTTATGATAAAAAAATGTAGTTTCTCCTACTTAACTGTGTATCTTGGAGATATTAGTTCAAATACCTAATTGTGTTTTAAAAGCTGAAAGGAACTTCATAGTGTAAATGTTCCCCATTATATCTTACCATCTCCTTATTGATGGGCTTTTAAACTGTTTCCAGCTTTTCATTATTTTCACTCTACTGCAGTAAACACATTAACAGGTAGTGCCTTACAAATGTGCATATGTTTCTCTGGGTAGAGATAGTATATGATTACTGAGTTCGTGGTCAAGATCATATCATACTAGCCGGGCGTGGTGGTGCACACCTGTAATCCCAGCACTTGGGAGGCTGAGGCAGGAGGATCGGTGGAAGTTCGAGTAAGCCGGGGCTACAAAAGTGAGCTCAAGGCCAGCCTGAACTGCATAGTGAGACCCTGTCTCAAGAAGACAAAAACAAACAAACAAACAAAAAGATCATATCATACTTTCATGTATATTTGTCATTGTCAATCTTTAAAACTTTGACTCTTGTGCTGACTATGTAATAGCTTCTCATTGTGATTTGAAGGTGATTTATGTGGTTACTGATGGTGATGCCAAGCTACTTGTGTATACCCTTTTTTTTTTTTTTTTGGAGTATCTCTTCAGTCTTTTGGCTTTTTTTTAAAATTAAGTTTTCAAAATTGTAGTTCTTTGTATATTCTAATTAAAAGAACTTTTTTTCAAATAAGTTTATGATGAATATTGTCTTCTACATTTGTACTTGTGGTTTTCATTTCTTACTTGCATCATTTAGAGAACAGAAGTTTTTTATTAAGTGTAGTTTCTTTTTTAAAAAATGTATTTTATAGTATAGGGTATATAGGCTTAACTATGTAGATCAGACTCATTCATAGTGATCCTTCTGTTTTCTGCCTCCCAAGCACTAGGATTACAGGCATGCACCACCATGCCCAGTCTCAATCACCAATTCACCATGCCCGTGGGGCAGGGCCAGCACAGTGGGCTGGAGACTGAAATCCAGTCCCTGTGTCTGCCTAAGCAGGCACTTTAATCCACTGAGCAATCTGGCTGGCCCTCAGTTTTTGTTAGTATAGCAAAAGGTTTATCACTTTTATTTTCAAAAGTTTCATTGATTTTTTAAAAAAACTTGTTTTGCTAAGCTTCTCTTTACTTCTGATCTAATATTTATTACTTTCTTCCTTTCAGTAACTTTGAGCTTAAGCTGTTCTTTGTTTTCTAGTTTCTTGAGGGATAACTGAGACAACAGTACTTTTCTTCTACAGCTGCCCCAGATGTCTTGGGTGGGGCTGTAGCTGCGTTAGGTGCCCCCTCATCATGTCAGGAGGCATTTGCTTTGGCTACAGCCAGATTCAGCCTACTGTGAGCCTATCACAGATGTTTCCACTGCTCTGTAGTCCTCCTCAGTCAGCTGCACAAGGAGCCTTCCCCTCCCCATGATCTCTGTAGAAAAGCAGCCTTGCACAGGTCAGCCTGGGTCATCCATCCTGAGAGTTTGGTGAGCACTGTCCTGAAGGGCTGGCAGGGCTGCCTGTGGACACAGCTGAACATGGGTCAGTCCATATGCAGTGCTCTCAATTAATCAAGCCTCTACCAAATGCATATTGTTGACTATTCATGATTTCTGTTTCAGGTAGAGCAGCTAGAGATAGGGAGAGCACACGTTCAAGTCTCACCAGGGCAATTTAGCCAGACCTCGTCTCAAAATAAAAAAATAAAAGTGGTTGGGGACCTAGCCCAGTAGCAGAGTGCCCCCATGGGTTTGATCCCCTATACCACAAAAAACACTGTATGCTATAATAATCATCCTTATGGTCACACTTTCCAAAGACAACAGCATCACATTTGATATATAAACCTTACATTGGTCACACTTCTATGACCATAATGAAATACCCAAGAAAGTCAACTGGTAAAGAGAACAGTTTATTTTTGCTCCACTTTGGAGGTTCTATCCATAACAATTTGACTCCACTGACTTGGGGCTGTGGTAAGGAACGAGGAAGGATAAGGGGTAGAGGCTGGGATCTCAGTCTGCTACTAGGGCTTGCCTTCAAAGACCTAAAGACCATCTACTAGCTCCCACCTGTTAGAACTTCCACCACCTCCCAATCACCCCAATAATGTTACACTGGGGATTAAGCATTCAGCACATGGGTTTGGGGCATACTAGATCCAAGCTATAGAAGTCCATTTTTCTTATTTATATATGTGCTATATTAGAATTATTCATGCATTTTTTATGAAAGGATCACACATAGTGTACGTGTCAACTTGATTGGATCTACCCAAAGGACTGGTAGAGGCCACTTCTTTCTGCATGTGTCTGGGTGGGTCATAGCAATATGCCTTGGTCCCTTGCTTTCCTATGTGGCAGTGATGGTGGGCCTTTCAGAGATTTCAGTGACAGCAAATAGCCCAAGCAGCACATGGCCGTAAGTTGGCCCCATCAGACTGGCTTCATCGCTGTGGTTCTCCTCCGTTTCCCAACCACTGTGAGCTAAGCTGCTTTGCTCTGCCATGCCCTCCTGCTATGACGCTCCTGCATTGGAGCCAGCGTACCATGGACAGAGCCAAACTAAGCCAAATTAAAATGCTCCTAAGCTGTGGGAGTCAGACATTGTGTTTCAGTGATGAGAAAGCTGATCAGTAGGCATAGCATTGCAATTTCCCCCCACCTTTAATATCCTTTGGATTGTGGCTTGCGTACAGCTCCTTTCCTATAAATGATGCACCACAAGATACTTGGTAAAAAATCTTATTCTCCTGTCTTGCACTTCATGAGGGAATTTTCACTCCCAGGACATAACAGTATTAATGATTTTAGACTTAGTTCTACCTCCTAGATAGAGTGAATTATCTGAATGATTAAATAAGGAGAGTACACTGTACAGGGACCCTGCCCCCTTGAAGCTTTTGGTCCAAGTGATTGGTTCTGTGGTGCATCCACTCTGCTGACCTCTAGCAGTCTGCACACTGGTTCTTCCACATCTGCAGGCAGGAACCTAAGACCTGGGGGACCTAACTTGGAAGTGAAGTGAAGTAAAGCCAGCTGGCCTCACATTTCAGTCATATTTGCCTGTGAAGTTTTAATATGAACCTTGAATTTCATCTTACGTTTACAACTTCTCAAAAACTCCTCCCCTCTTAAGAGAGAAAGAGTGCTACTTTTTTTGGCCCTTTCAAATCCCAATATTTCCCATTTTCTACCTATGGACATTTGTGTTTTGTTATAGCAAATACTCTTTGTCCAACATTTACTTTTCATATCTATGATAACAGAATTGACAGTAGAAATGACATCATTCAAAAACATCCTCTTTAAGAGAAGTCTCTGAATCTGAGCTTGGAGTCAGCACTCATGGACAACTTAATCAACACCAGTAACAACAGCATGACTGAAGAGTCTCTTGAGTTATAAAGATGGTCTATGGGGAAATTGGATTGCATGTGTTCTGTAAACATTGTCAGCTCATGACAATGGGCCTGACCTGCACAGAGTCCTAGTTTTTATGAACTACATCACACAAAGAAACAAGCCACAAGCAACGGAATGTCAGAAAGTAATAACTGCTTTGTGGTCTTAAAAGAGGGTGATGGCTTTCAGTCAAAACTTGTTCTGAGCACATCTTTAATTTTCTGGTGTAAACAGTATACTTTTATGCTTTCTAGTAAAAAGTTTAAAAGTAGCCATAGGCTTTATTTCATAAATTTCTGGTTCTTGAGCCTTTGTAACAGTAGCTAGTGTGTGGGTAAGTGATTGTTTCCATGGTACTTTCCATTTCATGGCTAGTTCAGGAAACATGTGTCTGAATTTTAGCCACACATGTCCTTGGTCCCCTTCCCACAGTCTCCTGAGTATACATATGCCTTTCTAAGGCACTTTAGAATGATACAAGTAACTAACAAGACAATAAGAATAATAGATAAGACATTAGAAATGATAGTTTCCAAAAAAATGGGACAGGTATTCAACAATGACTGTTATATTACATATTGTTTTCTTCAGTGTAGTTGCTCAGATTACCAAAAGCATGTTAAATTGGTTGACATAAAAGTTATTAGCATTAGCCGGGCGTGGTGACTCACGCCTGTAATCCCAGCACTCGGGAGGCTGAGGCAGAAGGATCGGTGCGAGTTCGAGAACAGCCTGGGCTACAAAAGTGAGCTCAAGGCCAGCCTGAACTGCATAGTTAGACTCTGTCTCAAAAAGACAAAAAAAAAAAAAGTTATAAGCATTAATTGCGCCTTTCAAAAAACCAGTAAAAATTAGTTATACAGTCATCTTAGTTATCTTGTGTATATACATACATGTTTTTTCCAGTTTTTTTCTCTCCTTCCTTTCATCCCAGTTGTTCTTTGCTTTTGAACAGTTTCTTTCCCTTTAACGCACCTTTCCCTATTGTACCTTTCAGATTTTATTTACTCTTTCAGGTTCTTGCACTAGGGAGGCAATACAATGTTTACACACGTGGGTCTGATTTATTTCACTTATGAGTATGGTCTCTAGTTGTATCTGTTTCCCTATGAAAGCTTTGAGTTTAGGTTTCTTTATAGCTGAGTAATACTCCATTGTATAAAAATACCACAACTTTCTTATTCATTCCTCAGTTGGTGGGCATTTGAGTTGTTTCCCAGATTGAGCTATGACAAATTGTGCTGCTGTAATCACGGAGCACGTGTATCACTGTGGTGTGATGATTTCAGTTCTTCTGAAAAAATACCCAAAAGGAGAATACAGCCGGGCCAAATGAGGCTTCTCATCCTAGTTTTTGAAGAATTTCCACATGGATCCATCTTACTAAACATCTAAAAGACCCCTTTTAACCTAAAGTTGGAAATTCATCTATCCTGGAAATGTTTCTCTGTTGTATTTCCTTGTTTGGTGGTGTAAAAAATTATTTTCTTCTTTTTATTTTTTTATTTTTCAAGAACTGCTCTTCTAACTGGACCTTCCTAACTCCCATGTTTTCCTTTCACACATTCCACATCTTTGACTTTACTTTATAATTGTGTAAAATTCAACTCCATTTTTCAGATCTTACAGTTTTTTTTTAAATATTTTTATTGTTTAAATTTAACAATGGTGGGGCCCGGCAGGATGGCTCAGTGGTCTAAAGAGCCTGCTTAGGAAAGCTTGGGCGGCTGCAGGGACCGCGGTTCGATCCCCGGCACCACATGCTACGCCAGCCCTGCCCTCGGGGTGGGTTGAGTCAGCCATAAAAGTGAGTGAATAAACAAAGGTTGTGAAACAAGAAAAAAAAATACTTAAATGTTTAGGGGCCTGGCAGGATTGCTCAGTGGTCTAAAGCCCCTGCTTGGGGAAGCTTGGGCGGCTTCAGGGACCACAGTTCGATCTCGGGCACCACATGCTGCGCCAGCCCTGCCCTCAGGGTGGGCTGAGCCGGCCATAAAAATGAGTGAATAAACAAGCAAAGGCTCTGAAACAAGAATAAAAATAATAAATAAATAAATAAATTCAAAAAAAATTAACAATGGTTATATTACATATTTTCATCATCAGATCAGTTTAGATTAATACGTGTAGGTATGTAAGATTGCTCAAACAATTAAACATTTACCCTTCTAAATCAACATTACTTTTTTTCCCCCTTTTTCCTTTCCTCTTTCTTTTCTTTGAAAGTTGACATATTGCATATTGTCCTCACAATCGTTCTACAGAGTACAGTGTGTGGGCATGATCCACCTCCCTATTGATGTTGCTTAGAAAAAAAAGGAAAAGAATATATTTCTCTTTGGACTAAGAGGAAGCAGATACATACACAGTCAAATGTTCTGCAATTGTAGTGGGCCACCAGTGAAGCTTGTGATGTTGGAGGCTATTGAATCTAAGCCTCCTAAAGCTTATATCACTAATTTAGCTCTGCGTTTCATGCATTGTAATTAAGCATTTTTTTTTTTCTTGCTGGGTGGTCAAGGGCAAGTCGAAGCAAGACCTGTATAACTAAACATTTTTTTTTTTTTTTGTATCTTCCAGGGTCAAATCCCCTCGGGATTAAGTTTGGGATCATAGACAGTACTTTGTAGAACTGTTGTTAGTGTCAGCCTTCG
>PVJA010048423.1:0-14210 GCA_004027025.1 Myocastor coypus
AAAGAAAATGTAAAGTGAGAAAGTGTATCAGACCCTGTCTCTGCTGTTGGATGGGAATAGAGGCTTCCCACCAGATAGTGCCAGTAGGTTTTCAAAATCCAGAAGTGGGCATGCTACATTAGGGGTAGAACTGGGCAGAAGGTTGAGTGAACAAGCTGATGTGGTGCAGAAAGAAAGGGCTTAACTGAGGAATGAAAGGCCTCAAGAGTCTCAGCTGGGAGCTGGTGGGTTTCACTAGAAGAAGAGGATGTGGGAGGAAAAGCCGCATTAAGGGGACCCTGCATGCCAGGCCAAGGGTTTGGATTTAACCCAACAGACAATGGAAGCCATGAAAGTTTCTGTTCCCCGTGGACTCACTAGAAAGAACTTTCTATCCAACATATATACCTTTACTTTTTATATTTCCAGAGTTTATAAGACAAATTTTTAAATACCTCTCCATGTTGGACAACTGCTTCTGCAATCATAAGACGTTTGAGGGGAGAATTTGGCCTTCAGAAGAAGAGTTCTACTTGTCCCAAAGAAAGGGTCAGATGGAGCTGATTCCCATCACCCTCCAGGGTGAGGAGTCCAGATGGCTTCCATTTGGTCCTAATTGGAACCAGCCAAGCTGCTCTTCTGTGCTCCTTGGACGAACAGGAGACGTTTGGCCTGCTGCTTGGAAAGCTGTACCCACAATACTGCATGACCCGGAACCCCATTCACAACCCTGGCCCCTGTTATTCCTCTCATTTAGAGTAATAATTACAAAAACTTGGCCACTTTACATGGATCAGGTATTTATAAGTCAATAGGAAAAGCACAATACTCTGTTTCTGTGCTTGGAGGCAGACATGTATGTCCTGCCTCAGAAGCCCAGTGAACATGCAAAATCCTTTGCCCGGTGCTTTTCAACTTGAGCAGCTTCTGAGGAACCTGGGGATGCCTTAAAGCACAGAGTACCAGACCCCCCTCCCCCAGGATCTTGAGCTGGTAGATTCCCACTTGGAGATGTGGTGTGCATTTCCAGAGACCACACCACAAGACTACTGTTTTAGATTTTACAAAATGATCGCCTACTCTGGATCTATTCTGCTCAAAGAAGAGAAACAGGACAGAGTCAGGCTCTGAGTTGTCTCCTTCCTGGCCTGGAAACCCCAGAGCATACAAGCCTCAGCTTGCTTCTGTCCTGGTGTCCTTGTCTCATCCATAATCAGGTGGACTCAGCTTTGTACCCATGGCCCCTGGTACCACAATTTTGCTTATATCAAGGCTATAATCCACAGAAATGCTGCCATCAGCAGTAGAAGAATGCAAAGGCCAAGTTCAAAAGTACAAGATGTAATCTTCAAAACAGCTTTATTATTTCCAAACGGGGAGTTACTGTTTATAATCCCAAAATGTTTTTACTTGGGGCTTCATCCTTGGATTGAATAGCAGCAACCTCCACACACGGATTCTGAGATCCAAGGTGTGACTCATCCAGCCCTAATTACACTGTGCTTTCTGGAGTCCTGTAATCAAGCAAATAGAGTTTATGTTCTGGTTTACGAAACTAGGAATTACACAGGAAATTGCACATGTTTCTCATCAATGCAAAGAAGTTATTTTTAACAAGGTAAAATTCTACCACAAGGAGAAGGTCCTGTGAGGATGTGGCATCCAGAGATAAGCAGGCAGTGGTGATGTAGCAGAACTGGGCAGACCCTGCCAGGATGTGTGGTGCCCACTGCTCTGGGGTCCCCAGGAGAGACCAGGTGAGGACTCTCCCTGGAGTCATACTGAGCCTTGACCTTTGGATACACACCCACGTAGAGTCTGCTGGAAGAAATGAGAAGCTTCTGGGCTGGCAAAATGGGGCTGGAAGCAGAAGGGACCGCGGAGGATGAAGGTACCCGGATGAAACGTTAGCCATGTGGGAAGTAGGACACACACTGCATAGTGGTCACTGCCAGAGTGGCCAAAAGGTGGCCAGTGGGCCCACATGGCTGAAAGCCACGCACACTGCAAAGGCCCTGGGCTTTCTCCTATGTGCAAAGACAGCATCGAAGAGCGTGCAGACAGAGTATCTGGAGAATGGAGCTTGGTTAGGAGGGTTTTACTCCAACTCAGGCAGGAAAAGATAAAGCGGAGCACAGAGAGCATGGTGGTGTGAGTAGAGCCCAGACACATGGTGTTGTGGAGCCTGAGAAAGGTTTGGCTTCAAGGACTGTTGGAGCAGCTGGGAGAGAAGGAGAGGGAGCAGGGGAAGGAAACCCACAGCAGATCTGAGGCTCCTGGAAAACTTGCTGGGGACAGAGACGCCCCTCCGGGAGAGGACGCCTTGCCTGGGGGTTAATCCACTCAGTTGCATTCATTGATTCAGGGACTCAAGAAATTCAGAAATGACTCCAAGAAGAGAGGCATTCATATTGACTCGTTACCGTGGCCCAGACCATTGTCATTTCATGGTGCTTTCTACTCAGTCCTCCATGCTTTGAGAAGATGGAGATTATTGTCTCTATTTACCAATGAGGAAATTCAGGTTCAGAGCAATTAAGCAACTTTCTGGGAATCACGGCATTTTTGAGAGGCAGGTGTTAAACCTGAGCATTCCACGTATTATACTGCACCAAAGAGTCCCTGAAGCACAATTAGGTGTAATTATGTCAGTGTTACATTTGCTCAGCCAGAAGGAAGAAATTAAAATAGAGCTTGTTTTTGTTTAAAGTAAAAAAATGTAGGATTAGGTTAAAATGGGTTGGGGTGGACACAGTTGGGATGGATCTAGTATCATGTATTCATCCTTACCCCAAGGAATTTCATTTTTCTTCCCTTAAAGCCTTGAGCAGGACATCCCTGCTTGAGGCAGCATCGCTGTCCTCCTGTCCCGCCCCCTCCAAGGGGCACTGGAAAGGGTGTGGCATTGCACAATACACTAGACATTGTTCTTCTGGGCACAGGTGACGGTGCCACCTGTCTGAGCATCAGTCAGGACAAATCTGTGCTGTTTTGCCCACATGATGCACGCTCTACCCATTCGATCACAGAGTTGGAGCTCGCTTCCACTGAAGATACACACTTGTGTCACCCTGGCTACGTTAGGGTGCAGACTGGCTGAGGACATTTCTTCACTACAAGGTTGGGCAGCTGTATGGAATTTAGCCCGTGCACTTCATTCCAGGGCCTTTGCACTGAGCGGTAGCCTCAACCCTTGTTTATTTTAAGGCATGGCCTCACTAGGTTGTTAAGTTGCCCAGGCTGGGCTTGAACTTGCCACCTTCCTGCTTTAGCCTCTCATAGTGGTACTACTATCGTTGTGCCCAGCTTCAACAAACATGTACTACCTTTCCATAAAATGTAAGTTTTCCTCTAAGGACTGGACACTTTATTTGACTATTGCCAAATCTTCCCACACACTGGTCAGCATTCCCTTCCTGTCAGCTCAGAAAAGACATGGCAAGGGCTGGCGAGATAGCTCAGCAGACTAAGCACCTGCTTTGGGAAGTGCAGGGACCAGGGTTTGATCCTGGTCACTGCCTGCCACACAGACCTGGCCCCAGAGTGAGTTGAGCTGGCCACAGAGTCAGGGCATGATAGGCATGCCTGTGACCCCAGCACGAGGGAGGCTGAAGACAGGGAAATGACTGCAAGTCCGAGCTGAGTAGTGAGACTGTACTAAATACATTTAAAAAATGAAAAAAAAGAAAGAAAGAAAGGACATGCCAATTTGTTCTTCTTGCTCCTAGTTAGAGCCCTAGCACCTAGACCAGTGCTTGGCATTAAAAATTATTTGATGAATACTGAGTGAATTCTAGTACTGGGGTTAAGCTCCCAAATCAGCATGGTGGGCAAATTAGGGTAGAGTTAAATGATCCTTTTTAAGAATTTTTTATTTATTTTTTTTCTTGTTTCAGAACTTTTGTTTATTTATTTTATGGCCAGCTCAGCCTGCCCTGAGGGAAGGGCTGGCACAGCATGTGGTGCTGGAGATCAAACCTCGATCCCTGCAGCCGCCTAAGCTTCCCTAAGCAGGCGCTTTAGACCACTGAGATATCCTACCGTGCCCCAAGAATTTTTTTTAATATATCTTTATTTATTTATTTATTTATTTGATACAGGGTCTCACTACGTTGCTTGGACTCATAGTGATCCTCCTGTCTCAGCCTTCCCAGCCCTGGGATTACAGGCACACATTACCACACCCAGTTTCAGTGGCCAGCATGGCATGTGGTACTAGAGATCAAACCAGGGTTCTTGCGCTTCCCAGGAGGCACTTAGGCCACCAAGTCATCTAGCCACCCCTAAACGACCTTTTTTAAGAGCCTCAAATGCCTATATGACTCCAGAGGTGACCAAAATATCAGTGAATGTTTAATTTTTAAAGCCGTGTTGCAAAGAATAGTTTAATATAAATGCATTGTAGTGAAAGACAAATTGCCACTACCCTTCTCAGAATGCTTCCCCTTGCATGCCAACACATTTATCCCATAGTTCTTGCCACTGTCTGAAGCAGTTCTGGAAGTCCTCTTTCATTAGTGTCTTTATGAGGTATGATTTAAAAATATGGTTAGCACTCTTGCCAAGTGCCATCCAATGAAAAGGCAGGCTCATAAAAATATATGGTGTCTCCTCATGCACTTTTTCACCAGATCTGATATCTTGTGACTTCTGGCTCCTCCTCAAAATCAAAATGACCTGAAAGATAAATGTTTTGACCTAACTCAAGGAATGGAGGCAGCCACAACAGCACAACTAAAGACATTCACAAAAGAAGACTTCTAAAACTGCCTCAGAAAGTCACAAAATAAGCCGGGCGTGGTGGCTCACGCCTGTAATCCCAGCACTTGGGAGGCTGAGGCAGGAGGATCGGTGCAAGTTCGAGACCAGCCTGGGCCACAAAAGTGAGCTCAAGGCTCGCCTGAACTGCATAGTGAGACCCTGTCTCAAAAAAAAGACAAAAAATAAAAAAAGTCACAAAATGATGGAATAAGTGTGTTCAAAGCAAAGTAGGGGGTACTCTGAGGGAGATTAATGAAAATATGATGTCTTATATTGGAATGAATTTTTTTAAATGTAAATTCACTATGTTTTTAGACCATAATTTGTACAATCAATGGATATATTATTTACTACTATCTTCCCTAGCTTTGTAGCAGATCCCCCGGATGCAGTACCTAGCTAGAGATAAAGGGGTCTGAGTGGTCTGTGCATGCCTGAAGGCTTCCAGGAAGCTGGCTGTCTCAGGGCCTGCTGGTTCATATTTCCCACCCCACACTGACTCAGCGGGTGAACCCATGTTATGTTCACAGCTGTGTCTCTTTCTCCATCCCTTTTGTTTCTTCCTTTATCAAACTCTTAAATGTGAAATGGTATAAACTAAACACAAGCATGATGTCAGTCCATAGCAACAACAATGAACTTTTTAAAAGCTGCATAGACTGCTGAGGTGAAGCAGATCCAGGACTTCTGACCTGCATCATGAATCGGGAAGGCACGGTGACCCTTTCTCCTCCATATGTTGTTTCTTATGCAGTTTAAAAACAAAGACAGGAAAATTTTCCAGACTCCTTCAAAAGACTAAATCTTTCTGTAAGACCTATACTCCTGTATAAGGGCTATCACCTCCCCAGACCAACTGACAACTCATTTTCTGGAGACATCGATTTTCTTCTTTAATGAAACTGAAGGTATCTAAATCTGAGGTGCAGTTGGCTTTCACATAGAGCACTTTGGGGCTCCTACTGTGGAGAATGAAAAAGGATCTGAGGATCCAACCAGGACTTTAAAGACCACATATATAGTATTCTCTTGACATTACAGAATGACTCTCATGATGTAAGTCCAAGAAATGCAATGCAAAAAATCAGTTTACCTACCAGGTAATAAGTAGAAATACTGCTGTCTAAAAATAACAAAATAAGCCAGGCGTGGTGGCACATGCCAGTAATCCCAGCACTCGGGAGGCTGAGGCAGGAGGATCAGTGTGAGTTCAAGATCAGCCTGGGCTCAAGGCCAGCCTGAACTGCATAGCGAGACCCTGTCTCAAAAAGACAAAAATAAATAAATAAAAATAACAAAATATTCACTTTCTTCTTATAGAAATCAAGAATAGAAAGCATGTGGCCGGAGCTGGTCCCTGGTTGGTAAAATTGCATTTGGCAGATAACAGCATAGATGGAAAGGGGGAAGAAGGAAGCTTGGTGGAACTCACTCAGGTGCTGACATGGTAAGTAGCAAAGGAAGAGGTTTCCTTCCTTCATTTTCCAAAATAAAGTGCTTTGAATTGAACTGTGGGGGCCTGTGCTCTCTTCAGCAGTGCCTATGCTGAGTTAAGGGGACAGTGATCTTGTCTTTTGGGATTTCTAGTGAGCCTCTTTGGCTCTGAGAGGAAAGTACTGAGCCCTTTGGTCTTGGCACCTGCCACAGCCACCATTATGTGTGACCCCAGGGCTCTCGGTGACCACACCAGCTGAAGTTGGCAGCTGTGCCAGGATAGCAGGGGTGACTTCCAGGGTTTCCTCCTTTAAAGTCCAGATTTTTAACTAAAATATGGGCAGTGTGACCTGAGGAGGAAGGGGACCTACTCAGGAGTGACTAAGGTTATCCCAGCCTCCCCAAGCAGAAAGATGGGAGCAATTCTCAGAAGCTTCTAGGAAACAGAATGTTTCGTAGCCCTGTTTATCCCAACAACCTCAGGCAGGCACCTCCCCGTGCAGTGCTACAGAGTCTACGTCTTTAGTGGGCCCAGCCAGAGCCAGAGTTTGCAGCCAAGTTCTTCCAGTAAGCTAGGAGAACTCACTGAAAGAACTTCCTGGGTAGAGGGCTCCAGGAAGCCCTGTGGACAAGGACACTTGGAGCACCTTGGGGTGACAGTGAGGCACTCAGCCACAGGGGTGAGGCGTGAAGGTATGATGAACAGCAATTAGTGTTTTCAGAAAAAAGATTCCTTCCCTAATGTGCCTTACTTCTTTTTTCAGAAAGGATGGGAAGATTTCATACCTGTATAATTTCCTGCTCTTTTTAAAGTAATTACATTAGAAAAATCTCCCTTTTAAATATATTACTGAATATAATGCCTTACTGATGTATTATACTTTTGATGTTGCTAAAAATTTTGTTAACATTTTTGCATCAATGAAATATGTTAGTCTATACTTTTCTAGCAATATCTTTGGTTGGCATCAGGGTGATCTGACCTGATAGAATGGGTTAGAAAGTGTTCCTTCATATCTGTTATGGTTTGTGTCTAGTCGCCCCTGCAAAGCCTCATGCAATCATGGCGTGTGTGGGGGGTACTTCTAGAGTTTGAGGCTTGACTCATGATCCACTGGGATTATGTATTTTAGTACTGCTAGGATTATGGGTCTGAGTACTGCTGGGCATTATAGGTGTGGCCTGAGGCGGATAGGAGAAGGCAGAAAACCTGAATGTAATATAAAGAGAGTCAAAGAGACAGACTGTCTCTGTTGCTCTCTGTTGCTCCGGTTAGCTGGTTGCCTCTGTCACCATTGTTGCTGTCCCACCGCCATGAACTAGATGCTGTCTGCCCTGTTTCACTCAGCCTTGGGCCAGCTGAATATGAACTGAAACCTCCAGTAACTGTGAGCTGAGTAAACCTTTTCTTCCTTCATTTTGGGTGTCAGATATTTGTCCCAATGATGAAAGAAGAGTAACCAAGACAATATCCTATTTATGACATCATTTGGTAGAATCTTCAGTGAAGACATCTGGACCTGGAGCTTTCTCTATGAGATCTTTAATTACAAATGCATTATTCAGAGCCAGGTGTGGTGGTACACACCTGTAATCCCAGCATTTGGGAGACTGAGGCAGGAGGGACTCCATGAGTTTGGGGCCAGCCCATACTATATAGGAAGACCCTGTCTCAAAAAACAAGACACAGGGGCTGGCGAGATGGCTCAATGGTCTAAAGCGCCTGCTTAGGAATGCTTAGGCTGTGGCAGGGACTGCAGTTCAATCCCTGGCACCACATGGTGCGCCAGCCTCACCTGCAGGACAGGCTGAGCCAGCCATAATAAATAAAAAATAAAATAATAAAGTCTACTCAAGAAAAAAAAAATAAATTCATTTTTAAGTAAGTATGGGGTTATTCTCATTATTTCTTTTTTATATATAAAGCTTTGATAATTTTTGTCTGTTGAGCTATTTGTTCATGTCATCCAGATTCTCAAATCCATTGGCATAGTTATTCATAATATTTCCTTATAATCTTTCTTTTGTTTTTTTAGGTTTTTGAGACAGGGTCTCACTATGCAGTTCAGGCTGGCCTTGAGCTCACTTTTGTATCCCAGGCTGGTCTCGAACTCGCACTGATCCTCCTGCCTCAGCCTCCCGAGTGCTGGGATTACAGGCATGCACCACCACACCCGGCTCCTCCTTATAATCTTAACATGTATAGAATCTATACTGATGCCTCTTCTTTTATTTATTACTTTATTTACATAATTACTTTTGTAAATAACTATATACTTAGTTACACCACCACTACTTCCACATTAGGAGCTCAACCCAAGGACTTTACTTAGCTATATCCCCAAACCCTGTTTTTGAAACAGAGTTTCACTAAAGCTAAATTTCCCAGGATGGGCTCTAACGTAAATCTTCCTGCCTCAGCCTCCCATAGTACTAGGATTATAAGCTTATGGTATCATAACCTGCTTAAAGTATATCAGTTTTATACTATGTCTGTTTATTTTGTTTATTTTGTCTCTGTTATTTTCTTTGTTCTGCTTACTTTGGTTTGCACTGAGCTTTTCTTCCTAGGCTATTAAAATAAAGTCTTTAGATTATGGATTTTAGTCTTTTCTACTTTTCTTATATAAATTATTACATTAGCTGGGTGTGGTGCTGCACGCCTGTAATCCCAGCACTCAGGAGGCTGAGGCAAGAAGAATGCTGAAAATTCGAGGTCAGGCTGGCCTACAAAGTGAGCTCAAGGCCAGGCTGAACCACATAGGGAAGCCCTATCTCAAAAAGACAAAAAAAAAAAAAAAAAAAACCAAGTATTACATTAATGCTAGGTACTGCTCTCATTGATTCCCACAAGTTTTTATGTTGTATTTTCATTCTCCTTAGGTCCAAACTTATTTTCTAATTTCTCTCTCATTGTTCTGTAACCTGCATGTTACATAGAAAGATGCTATTTAGTTTCTCTATGCCTGTTGTTTGTTCATTTATTTATTTATTTACTTACTTACTTATTTTTCATACATTTATTTTTAAGAAAAAAAATTTTGAGACAAGGTCTTGCTCCATCATCAGGCTTGCCTGAAACTCTTTGTACAGCCCAGACTCACCTGGAATTTACAATCTTGCCACTCAGAAGATTGAGATTATAGGCATGTGCTGCTGTGTCCAGGTTCCATTTTGTAGATACTACAAATTCTAAGTAAATTTTTGAGTGATCAGAGAACATACTTGTTTTATGACTTAGATCTAATTTATCTTGGTAAATTTCACTCAGAAAGGATTTGCTTCCTTTTTTTCAGATTTATAAGGACAAGGTCTCTCTCTATAGTTCATTCTGGCCTTGAACTCTGTGTGCAGCCCAGGCTGGCCTTGAACTTGAAACAGTAGTCTTCCTGTCTCTGCCTCTGCAGTGCAGGGATTACAGGCATATGCCACCACACCCAGCTAAGAATATGTATTTAAATGTTATTGGATGGGATGATCCAGAAAGGTCAACAAGGTCAAGTTAGTTGCCAGTGTTGTTCAAGACTTCTGTGTTTTTACAGATTTCTGTTTATTTGCTCTATCAATTATTGAGGGCTGGGATGGCAAGATAGATCAGTGGACTAAATGCCTGTTTAGGTAAGCACAGGGACCACAGTTCGATCCCTGGCACCACGTGCCATGCCAGCCCCGCACCTGGGCATGCTGAGCCAGGGACTGAGTCCAGGCATGGTGGTGTACCTGTAATCCCATTGCAGGGGAGGCTGAAAAACAGGAGGATCACTATGAGTTCAAGCTGTGTAATGAGACCCTTAACAAAAAAGTATTACTGAGGGCAAGCAAAATGGTAATTAAACTCTGGTAATCTCTGCTACAAAATCTGCTTTGACTGATGTTTCTTACACTGATTGATATTAATAGAGTCACTGTGGCTTCCTTAAAATTAATATTAACAAGATATAGTGGCCTTCACTCTGAATTTTAACCTAGCAATCCTTACAATGTGTGTTAATGTCCTTGATTACTAATTCTATCGTCATTGTCCTGCTGGGCACTTTGGTCTTTTTTCTTCTGGTTGAGTTATGTCTTCCTGCTTCATACTGACTGCCAAACACGGTAAATTTGTGCTGCTGAGTGGTGGTGTGGTGATTTTAACTCCTTTTCATTCTCTTCAATACTGTAGGGTTTTGTTCTGATGATACTGGAAAGCCACAGAAATCAGCTGGGAGAGCAGTGCAAGGCCATGGGGGAATTTTCCATAGTCCTCAAAGAAATTAGCAAAACAAAGAATGTGTTTTCTTCACAGAGCTAAACAAGCGATTTAAAAAGCATCTTTTGGGACTACACCCATCTTAATTCTAGGGAAAATATATGTTCATTTCTAATGTTCCTAGGTGCAAGGTGCTCTTTATTTGACATACTAAAAGCCAGTTCCTGTCAATCCCTCCAAATGTTTTGGTGTTTTGCTGGTCCATAAAGTGTAAATGACTATGGAGGCCTGGCAGGATGGCTCAGTGGTCTAAAGCGCCTGCTTAGGAAAGCTTGGGCGGCTGCAGGGACCGCAGCTGGATCCCTGGCACCACATGCTGTGCCAGCCCTGCCCTCAGGGCAGGCTGAGCCGGCCATAAAAATAAATAAATAAACCAACAAAAGTTCTGAAACAAGAATAAATAAATAAATAAATAAAGTGTAAATGACTAAGAAATCCTGCCCATATCACTCCATGCCTTTTGAATAAATGAGTGGAGCGTTTAAGGCAAATAAAATCTGTGTTTTACCAACTTAGCCAAGGAAAGCAAGATAAACTGGGCAAACTTGGGTGCAGGATATCTAGTCTCAGATTGAATCAGTGCCCCAGGAGGAAGGGCAGGGAGAATGGGAGGACCTCAGAAAGAAAGATTATTCTCCAGAATAAATGGACCGAATTTCTTTGTGTAACTATGCTGGGAAAAATGCGGTTTTGTTTTTCTACCTTCCTTGGACAGCCTGATTACACGCTCTGCCCACATAAGGGAAATCGACCTCGGGAACAACGTCCTGGGAGAAATGGCTGCTGTTGCTGTCCTCAGAGCCCTGAGAGCCAGAAAGACAGGTAACACACTGTCGGTCCATGTGCTCCCGTCGGCCTGCAGTACATGCTCCTTTCTGAACCCTGTACTATGCACAACTGACTCTACTTTATTTTTTTTTTTAATGTAAATAAAAAGCCTGAACCATGTGATGACCAGGAGTGCCACCACAGGTTGGCAACCATTGTATCTCTATGCCCAGTAATTTACACTGATTACACTGAGTTCAAGAACTCCTAGGGCACCGTGTGTAGCACTTGAATTCTGTAATGGCTTTTGACTCACTATGTTGCCAGGTACCTGCCTTGTCTTTCCCAGTAACTGGGACTATGGGCAGATGCTACCAAGCCTGGCTAGTAATTAGTCTCTTTAAAGTGAATTTCTCTTTACTGCTTTTTATTTTATTTTAAATTGTATTTTTACATTTATTTATTTATTTATTTATGGCTGGCTCGGCCTGCCCTGGGGGTGGGGCTGGCACAATATGTGGTGCCAAGAATCGAGCCATAGTCCCTGCAGTTGCCTAAGCTTGCCTAAGCAGGTACTTTAGACCACTGAGCTATCTCACCAGCTGTATGGCTTTTTGTTGGTTTGTTTATTTGTTTGTTTGTTTTTTCTTGTTTCAGAACTTTTGTTTGTTTATTCACTCATTTTTGTGGCCGGCTCAGCCCGCCCAGAGGGCAGGGCTGGCGCAGCATGTGGTGCCGGGGATCGAACCGCGGTCCCTGAAGCCGCCCAAGCTTTCCCAAGCAGGCGCTTTAGACCACTGAGTCATCCCGCCAGGCCCCCAGCAGCTGTATGGCTTTTTACTTTGTTGTCTTCTCTCATCTTTATTTATTCTCTAAGAAATTATTCTTTGTTTTCTGTTTTCCCAAAGCAGCCTTCAGCAATTTTTCCAGCTATAAGTTAGAAAACTGAAGTAACAGCCCTTATAAGATTACAATGTGGTGGGGCCTGGCGGGATGGCTCAGTGGTCTAAAGTGCCTGCTTGGGGAAGCTTGGGCGGCTTCAGGGACCGCGGTTTGATCCCCGGCACCACATGCTGCGCCAGCCCTGCCCTCGGGGCGGGCTGAGCTGGCCATGAAAATGAGTGAATAAGCAAACAAGGGTTCTGAAACAAGAAAATAAATAAATAAATAAATAAATAAAATAAAAAATTCTATTTATTTATTTTATTTTTTTTTTTTGCAGGACCGGGGTTCAAACTCACAACCTTGCACTTGCCCAGCAGGCACTTGTGCCTTGGAGCTATCTTCCCAGCCCCAAAAAATTCTTAAAAAAAAAAGATTACAATGTGGACCAGCGAGATGGCTCAGTGGTCTAAAGCACCTGCTTAGGCAACTACAGGGACTGTGACTTTATCCCCAGTACCATATGCTGCACCAGCCCCACCCCCCAGGGCAGGCTGGGCCCACCATAATATTAAAGATATTTTTAAAAAAGAAAAGATTACAATGCAGCGTGGTGGCCCACGCCTGTAATCCCAGCACTCGGGAGGCTGAGGCAGGAGGGTCGATGTGAGTTCGAGACCAGCCTGGGCTACAAAAGTGAGTTCAAAGTCAGCCTGAATTGCATAGTGAGACCCTGTCTCAAAAAGAAGACAGAAAAAAAAAAAAAAAAGGATTACAATGTGCTGGGCCTGCCAATAGCTCAACAGATTAAAGTGCCTGCAGGCAGGCACAGGGCCAGAGGTTTGATCCCCAGGCCTACCATCTTGGCCCTGCCCTCAGGGCATACTGAGCCAGCAATTGAGACTGGGCATAGTGGCACATGTCTGTAATCCCAGCTCTTGGGAGGCTATAAACAGGCAGATCACTATGAGTCCGATCCAATAGTGAGACCCTGAACACTCTGTAGACCCTTCCCTAAAGTACAAAAAAAAAAAGAAAAAAGATTGCAATGTGCTTTTTTACCATCAGAAGGGAACACTGTGATCCTGCAACCCTTTGAAAATGAGAAAATCACTTATGGAGCATGTTGCCCACCCCTGCCCTCTCTTTTATAAGTAAGTAAGGTCTCATGTGTGCTAGGCAAGCACGCTACCCTGGGCCTAGCCCAAGCCTTTCTCTTTTGAGACAAGGGCTTATTAAGTTGCCCAGGCTGGTCTTGAGCTTGAGATCTTCCTGCTCTGGGGTCACAAGTAGCTGGCATTACAGGTATGTGCTCTCATGAGAGCTTATATTACCACTTTTTAAATTGAAACTATTATATTTTTAATAGCCAATCAAATGATTCCAAGGTTTTGCAATTATCCTATTTTCAAAAAAAAAACAAAAAAAAACACCTACTTCCTGTCCTGTCAGAGTTGAAATGAAATTAGACAGAATTCCTGCTAGATTTAATTTAAATTTAACTCTAATTTAAGGTCAATACACAGCAGTGGGCTCATGATTTCATTTGGTTTCCATGGCACCATGGTAACTACTTCATCCACACAGCAGCAGACATCACCAGGCAAGCATCATGGCAGGTGGAGTGCCGTCATCACCAAGTGCACACTCAGGGCTGGAGCTTGCCCTGTGCGCCTTACAAATGGTTTAATTTGCATAAATGAGAAAGGATTATGAAATACCTGAAAATGCAAGAATCATTGAAAAATGTAAAAAGATTAAAAGCTCATTAAACTTTTTCTAACCTTAGTAGTTTATTTATTTTATTTTCTTGTTTCAGAACTTTTGTTTGTTTGTTTATTTATTTTTATGGCCGGCTCAGCTTGCCCTGAGGGCAGGGCTGGCGCAGCATGTGGTTCCGTGGATCCAACCGCGGTCCCTGCAGCCGCCCAAGCTTTCCTAAGCAGGCGCTTTAGACCACTGAGCCATCCTGCCGGGCCTAACCTTAGAAGTTCAAATGGAAAAGATAATGCATGCATATCTTAAGCTGAAATAATTATGTATGTGACATTTCTTTTCTTTCTTTTTTTTTTTTTTTTTTTTGTCTTTTGAGACAAGGTCTCACTATGCAGTTCAGGCTGGCCTTGAGCTCACTTTT
>PVJA010048424.1:0-14212 GCA_004027025.1 Myocastor coypus
GGGGGGGGGGGGGGGGGGGGGGGGGGGGGGGGGGGGGGGGCGGCGGGCGGCTGCTGGGTCTCGGCCTCGCTGCTCATGGTTGCGGTGATGGTGACTGGGGCCGGCTGCGGCAGCTGCGGCTCCTCCCAGGGTGTGATGGTAACTAGGCCGGCGGCTGCGGTGGGGCTGCTCAGGGCTCTCTGGGGTCCGCTCTCCGCTCCCGCTACCGATCGAACTGATCCTCCTGTTTTCAACCTCCCAAATTCTGGAATTACAGGCATACACCACCATACCCAATCTCAGTCCCACTCTCAATGCACCCCAAATCAAAACCTGGCCACTGCACTCTGCCTAAGCAGGATCTTTAGTCCCCTGGCCGGCCTCTAAAGTGTCAATTTTTAACTGCTGACAACACTGTGGAGAAGTTGCCAGCCTTAAGTATTTTGGTAGGAATATAAAGCAGTGTAGCTACTATGCATTGCACCATAAAAATCAGTCCTATTTTCTCATTGCTCGATCAAAATACCAGCCATCTGCCAGTTAAAGTAGGAAAGATCCATTTTAGCTTACATATTGTGGAGGTTTCAGTCCATAGTTGGCTGTCTCCAAGGCTTGACAAAGAGGTATGCCAGAGTAGAAACAGTACATGGTGGGCCTGGGGAGATAGCTCAGTGGCATAAGGGCTTCCTTGGCAAGCGCAAGGTATTGAGTTTGATACCTGGTACCATTAAAAAAAAAACAGTATATGGCATGAGAGAAATGAGTCAATGAGCTTTTCTCCTCCTCTGACTTTTTATTCCATCCAGGTTTCACACTAATGTTTGGTAGCTCCCAAATCCAGAATCTGTCTTTCATCTTCAAAAAATTCATCATCCATATGCAAACTAAACCAATCAAGTAATTGATCCAGTATAACACATCCCTGATCCAATATCATACGCCATAATTCAGCCACCTCCCAAAAGCCCCACCTATGAGCATATGCAACTTTGGGAGAACATTTATACATGCCATAACAACATCCCTTGTTCGGATCCATTGCGCTTACTGAGAATGGTCTACCCAGGGTGACACAGTGGCAGGAAGGAGAAAGATAGACTAGAAGACCAAAGCTGGCCTAGGTGGTTGCTACTCTGCCTGATGGGCCAGACCCACTCAACCGTACAAGGAAACTGTCCTTTATAATTTTCCGAAGTCAGTAACATGTGACACAAGGTTGTTTAGCGACTAATAGCCAACCTTAACCAGACAGGATGTTTATCTCAGGATTGAGTCAGCTTGTTTGCTTTAGGCACTGAGGCCCCAGTTCTACCTACATACATTTGATCAATTTCCTAGCGTTCTACAGCTCCTAACAATCGCTCAAGTAAAAAGAGAACTACAATAAGATCCAGCAGTTCGATGTTTGAATTTTTAATCTTACTTATGGTTATTTATGTTCACTGCAGCATATTTACAGTAGTCTAGGAGTAGAATCAGTCTACATAACCATGGACCATTAAATGGCTGAGTAAGTTCTAATATGTAATGCAATGTTATGCAGGGATTTTTTGTATTTAATGCAGGGTCTACAGGATCTACCGGGTCTCACTATATAGATAGGACTCGGAGTTGTCCTGTTTTTCACCATCCCAAGCACTGGAATTACCAGCATGCATCATTACACCCAGTCTCAACCACTAGCGCCTGAGTCTGCCTAAGCAGGAACTTTAATCTGCTGAATTATTTGGCTAGCCTTGATTTCATACAGCTTTAAAGATGAAAATGTTTTATGTTGCAGTAATACCTTGGGTTAAATGAAATAAACTAGACAGAGATGTGCAAATACTCTATGATTTCAATTATGGAAGGCATGTAATCATCCAACAGTTAAACTCAAAGAAGAAGAAAAAATAGTGGTTGCTATGGACTGAGGAAAGGGGAAATTAAGAGTTGCTCTTCTATAGGTATAAATTTTGGTCAAAAAAAATGAAGAAGTTGGTGCCAGGGAGTTAGCTCACTGGACTAAATGCCTGCTTAGGCAAGTGTAAGGACTGCTTTTTGATCTTCCTGACCACATATGGTGCTAACCCCATCCCCAGGGTGCACTGAGCGAGCCACAGAGTCTAGGCATAACGTTCTATGCCTGTGATCCCAGCTTTAGGAAAGCTGAAAATAGACGGATCACTATGAGTCCAAGCTGTGTAGTGAGAACCATTATAACTAAATACAATTTTTAAAAATGAAGTTCCAGAAATCTACTGTAAAGTTCTAGGTTTATAATTAGTAATGCTTTACTGTATAGTCCAAAGTTCAAGAGTATAGATTTAAAATACATTTAACACAATAAAAATAGTAATGCACAATAAAGTCCAGCAACAGCCATACTACTGAAAATAATGGATGTCCACCTTACTTTCTACCCTAAGATATGAGCTACTACAAACAATCTACCTCTACAATTCTTTCTCTGTCAAAGGAATTGTAGTCATTTCCTCACAAATCCCAAACAAGTGTTCTATTTAGTTCACTGCCACTTCAGTGAAGATGGCAAATAGATAAAATTTAGCACTTAAAAATATCAGATGGGCAGAAACACAATTTAAAGTGATCCTCACATACTGGAATAGCAAACAATGTTAAGAATCACAACTTCACCTAAAAACAAGTGTGTGGTCCTTTGGATGTCTAAGGAGGTTTGCCACAAGTGTCACTCTCTGTTGAGGGACTCTTAAAGTTGTAGTAGTATCATTGACCAGGAAGGATCAGCTACTCAATCCATAATAGTGTACTTTTTCAAATAAGATCCCAAGCTGAAATATCACAATTCACTAAACCAAATACTATGACCTAAAGAATGGTTCTAATATTACCATCAAGTCACTAAATGAAGAGCGACCATAAATAATTAGTTTGATTTTAACCATTCAATTTTCCCTCTGCTGATCATAACATATTTTGTATTATAACTGGAAAGTAGGAGGTTAGTGGGCTTGCTAAAATCCAACATCAGAAAAAAATAAGAACAGAAGAAATAAAAAAAATAATAGAGGTGATACAACATAGAAGCAGGAATTGAACATGAATCTATTATGATGCAGATATTTTGGATATATTTCTTTCTCAGAATTTGCTAAAACTCATTTGGGGAGACAGTGTAATGGAGAGCAGTGAATATGCATTGTAAAATATTGCCATTTGCTAACTGTGAGACTTTGATGATTTGACTAATCCCCTTATCTTCTGTTTCTATATCCACAGAATAGGGACATTATCAGCTAAGCTATCAGCTTGCTGGGAGGATTAGAGATAATTTTGTATATTGGCAACTTGATGATATTGTATTTGTTTGACATACACAGAACAGAAAATGCTTAATTATTCAGTCTGTTATTACGGTTGTATTCATTATGACTTATTGTGTGTGAAGAAACTTTGCCAATTAACATTATTTCTTGTCCTCATTTTCCACAGTGCTTCCTAACCCCACAAATGGCACTTCTTTGTATAGAATGCAAAACCTGCCAATATTTAAAGAAAAGATTTCACCTGTGTTGGTTTTTTGATCAGACAACATTCAGTCTAGTTTGTAGCTATAGTAATTACATTTCAAGCAATTCTAGCTGATATTATTTCTCACCAACTCTTCTACTTTATTGACTCACTGGTGTTGATAAACATGTTGTGGAGAATGAATTTTATGTAATTATAAATGTTCTATTTAAAAGGAGGAGAGTTTTTTTTTTCAATGGCCAGCTCACCCTGCCCTGGGGGTGGGGCTGGCACAGCATGTGGTGCCCGTGATCTAACCTTGGTCACTGAGCTTGCCCAAGCTTGCCTAAGCAGGTGCTTTAGACCTCTGAACCATCTTCCTGGCTCCAGAGGAGAGAAAAATTTGAGGACCGAAGCAGATACAGACAGAATGTTTACGTATAATGCAAAACTGAAACAAAAATTCAAAAAAGGGATATGTACTCCAAGAACATCCTAGAAAAATGTTTCGTTAAATAATTATTTGAGCCACGTTTATCCTTCAATTTTGGCTTAATACTTTCACCATATTTTTATAAGGTATGACCGTATTATTCTTTTATAGATATACTTACATGAGGATTTAGTCTCTTCTCTGGCATGATGAGGTTGTCAATAGATGCTATAAGTATACTTTTTACCTTTATAATTCATACTAATAAAGCCACATAAGTTTAACATTTTTGAAATATTTGGGAAACCTCTTTTAAATGAATGTAAAATTTCAGTCCATTTTAATTTTCCCACTCTATAAGTGCTCCCTGTTACTTTTTCAATTAATGGTGCCCATTAAACAATTTTCTGTCAGTATTTTATTCTGGTGGCACATAGGTTTAAGTTATCATTATGTCAGCATTTTTATAAAAATCTGTGGAAAACTAATTATTTTTCAGTGTAGTTCACATGATCTATTTCTCATTCATTGCCTCATCAGACAAATGCAAGCACCTCTTTTTTATTATGAGAGAAATTTATTTTTTCCTGATAATTACTAGTACACAGTATGATTTTTATTTTTTGTGAGGCATAAGGGATTACAGTCGGAGACTTTAAACAATTCTTTACAGTACTACTGAAGACTAAACTACAAGCCCTTTGTTGTTTTTATTTTTATTTTATTTTGAGATAGATTCTCACAAAGATGCTCAGTTGTTCATGCTGGCCTTGAAGATGTGCTTCTATGCCTCAGCTTTCAGAGTATCACCATTACAGATAAGTGACACCATGCTCAGCTTATATTAGCTTTACTGCTTTTTATAATAAATATTTGCACTGGTTTCATTGATAAATTTGAAAACAGATGAAATAGAACTTAACTCACATTTTCTAAAAATTTCTTAAATGATAAACACAGATAAAATTCAAGTGTTTAAAATCAGGAACGAGGGGCCCAGCGGGATGGCTCAGTGGTCTGAAGCGCCTGCTTGGGGAAGCTTGGGCGGCTTCAGGGACCGCGGTTCGATCCCCAGCACCATATGCTGCGCCAGCCCTGCCCTCAGGGCGGGCTGAGCCGGCCACGAAAATGAGTGAATAGACGAACGAGGGTTCTGAAACAAGAAAAAAATAATAATAAATAAAATAAAAAATTCTTTAAAAAAAATAAAAATAAAATAAAATAAAATAAAATAAAATCAGGAACGTACTGTTTCACACTTGATTTACCAAGGCGGTCAGAATAAAATCTCAAATTTCAAATAAAATTCAATATTTCCAGCAGTACTATTCTTCAGTGACATATGTTATATGTTTGGAAGTATGCATGTGTACAGATTTTCAATTGAGATTATATATATATATATATATATATATATATATATATATATATTACACTATATATATATAGTGTAATCTCAATATTACTTTTACATACTTTATAATAGCTGTTGACCAAAGGAACATTTTGAGTTTCTATTATAATCTTGACATTTAATATTATTTTCATGATAAATTTGTCTCTCATGGTTTCATTACCAATACTCTAAAGGTGCCCATGTGTCTTTTATCCTATAATAAAATGTCTCTGTCTTGCAAACCTCTTACAGTTTTGTGCTTTTCCCTTTGTACAACTTTCTTCAACCTACATAATCAATGCTTTGTGTTACAGTTTAACAAGGATTGCTGTCTTAGCTACTTTTTATTCATTGCTGGGACAAATACCCAACACTCAAAATGAAGGAAGGAAAGGTTTTTTTTTAGTTCAGAGTTACTGGAGGTTTCTGTCCATACTCGGCTTGATCCAAGACAGAGCTTGTAATCCACATGGTCAAGTCAGTCACAGCAACGACCCCACTTCTCTGGTACCAAATTCTGCCTTAGTTACTCTTTACTCGTTGCTGGGACAAATACCCAACACTCAAAATGAAGGAAGGAAAGGTTTATTTAGCTCAGAGTTACTGGAGGTTTCTGTCCATGTTTGGCTGGCCCAAGGCTGAGTGAAACAGGGCAGAGAACATCCAGTTCATGCAGCAGACCAGAAACAAAAATGGTGACAGAGGCAACCACCCAAATGTGCAGAGAGCAACAGTGCGAGTCTGTCTCTCTCTCTCTCTCTTTATATTACATCAGGCTCTCTCCCTTAGCCTATCCTTTTCAGGCTACACCTATAATTCCCAGGAGTACTCAGACCCATAATCTCATCAGTGCTAAAACACATAATCCCAGTGGATCATGAGTCAAGTCTCAAACTCTAGAAGTCCCCACCCCATTATTGCATGAAGCTTTGGGGAGACAACTATACATAAACCATAACAATTGCCTACTTAGAATATAATATCTTTTGCTTTCTTTATGTTAACATGTTAAACTTTCCCATTTAGTTGATGGAATGGACTAGAATGTTTGTCACTTTAAATTAATGTGTTAAAATTATAACCTCTAATCAAGTGACATTAGAATGTGCTTTTCTCTTCACATGTGTGAATATGGAAGACATACTTGGCATATTGAAACCTATGTGAAGAGTTTTTTGTGGTACTAGGAATTGAACTAAGAACCTTGTGCTTTCCAGGCAAGCACTTATTCCATTGTGCTATGTCCTTGGCCCCCTAGATGAGGATTCTTACCAGAAAACAACATCAGACTCCTGTCTTCCAGAAATCCATAGTGTTTAAATAATCCAGTTGATGGTAATTTGCTTTTGCAGCTCCAAGACAACTAGTTATTCTCTTTTTAAACACCCTTTTATTACATAGTCCATTATTAATTTTAACTATTTGTAGACATTTCCTTATGAGTGATGGTGTGAAATAAATAAAACATTACAAGGAATGGGAATTATCATATCCCAACATGCATATATATTTCAAATAAGATGAATCATACATAGAGCTTCTAAAATCACCATTATTCTGAGTCTGTGACAATATAGCCACAAAATAAGCACAGTGCCACTGAAGCATTGCTGACACATCAAATATCTTCTTTACATTGAGGAGAGTCAAACACATTTGCTTTACTAAATATGCTTTTGATTAAAGGTGGACATGATTAGGTGATAACAATATCCATTGTGATTATTAGGTGTTATGACTGGAAAGACATGTCCCAGAGGGATTCATACATTTAAAGTGCTGTATAATGAAAATGAACATTTCAGATTTTTAAAACACGAAATAAAATTTTGAAGAATATAAAAATATAAATACCCTTATGCATTCTCTACTCTTTGATTCCTCATAATTTGCCTTTCTGAACATTTTCCCTTGGTTCTTTGTGTAAGAGGATGGCAGGGAAATGATATAAGTGCTACAGCTACCCTAAGAGATGGTAGCCTGCTTGCAATATAAGGGAGAAAATGAAGCTTGCTGTCAACCCCATTGGCTCATGTTGCTCTAGCTGTCTTCTGCTGCAAGTAAATAGTTGCCTCTGTGCCATGTGCCACCCTCATTGGAGCCAGCTGATTATGGACTAAAACCTTTACAAACTATAAGCTAAATAAACCTTTTCTGCCTTAAGTGGGTGTTGGGTATTTTGTCTCAGTAATGAGAGGAAAGTAACCAAGACGATGTTTAAGAGACATTTTCTTTCATTTTCTTAATATATTTAATACAGGGTCTACAGGGTCTCACTACATAGTTCAGATACGTAGTGATCCTGCTGTTTTCAACCTTCCACACAGTGGGATTACAAGCATATGCCACCATGCTCAGTCTTGATGGCCAGCACAGCTTGACCCAAGGGCATGGCTGGCACTGCTTGTGGTACTGGGGTTTGAAGCTGCCCACCCTGGCCCCTTGCCTGCACTCTGAGTAAGCAGGCACTGTAGTCTGCTGAGCTATCTGGCCAGCCCAAGAGACATTTTCAAGTGAAAACTTTAAATGTCAAGAATGCACAACAAAATATACAAAACTTCAAAAACTGAAACACTTTAAATGAAAATTTCCATAGCTCATGTTATACAAGAAAATAGAACATATCCTAATCATATCTGCCTAACAATTTTAAAGAAGTAGAATTTGTCAAATTTCATAACTTGCTAAATAACAAACACCCATAGCAACCATCACATTTAATAGATATAATTGATACATGAAGAGTAAGATTGATCATTACTATTCTTTTCTATAACATTTGTATTTCTGACTAATGTTACAAGATAATAACAAAAAGAAACCCTAATTAGAAGGCAAGCACTTGTGAATTTAGACCGTATTATAAAATTGGCATAGAAAACAACAGAGCATTGACAAGACATTAAATTAAGAGCTCAGTGAACAAATACTTAACTAATTCAAACAAATTACTAATTATGCCTGGTATGCAAATTATAAATATAAAAGGATAAAGTACCATTCATAAAAGGACTATCTGCAAAAGTTCTATTATTTAGCTTAAAAATGTGCATTATGATACAGGTACAGAAACAGGTAAAACAGGAAACAAGAAAGCTTTCAAGAGAAGTTGTACAGAGGGTAGAAAGGACTCAGGATTATTTTGTAGTATCTTGTAAATATATGAATATTTAAATTATGAATTTAATTTTCTCAATATTATTTTAGACATCATAATGATCGTATTTATCATAAGGGATTTGTACATATATATGATGTATATTGATTCTTTTTCCCAATTCCATCTCTTTACTTCAATTCCTTTGAACCTCCAATTAAAAAGTTTTGAATCTACTTTATAGACTTTGTAATCTTTTTGTTTTATTTTTCCTTTTCTCCTTTCCCCTTGTGTACACTCTAGTTTTTGTTTCCTTCTGAGAAATTTCTGCCCATTTCACAGTATCTATTGTATACTTTCGTCCTTAATCTTGCATTTTTTGACACCAGAAAGACAATGAAATATTACTCATGTGCATAATTCATTTCACTTAAGTATATGGTCTTAAGTTTGCATCCATTTATCTATAAAGTTCTTGTTTATTCCTTTTTGTGACAGAACATTATTCTAATGTATAAAATATGTTATATCAGGCCAGACAGATAACACAGTGGACTAAAGTGTCTACTTAGGCAGAGCACAGTGGCTGGGGTTAATTCCCTGGCATGCTCTGCTGGCCCTGACCCCGGGGCGAGCTGAGACAGCAACTGAGACTAGGCATGTCTGTAATCCCAGTACTTGGGAGACTGAAAACAGGAGAATCACTATGAGTCTGAACTGTGCAGTGAGATCCTGTATACCCTGTAGATCCTGTCCTAAATACATTGAAAATAAATAAATAAACAAACAAACAAACAAATATTCTTTATCCATTTACTGATTGATGAGCATTTAGATTATTTTTCCAAGATGTAGGTACTACCAACTGTACTGTTATAACCATGGATATGCATATGTCACTGTCATATAATGTTTTAAATTCTAAGAAAATTCATAGAAGAGAAAAAATCTGGGTCAAATGTGACTATCACTCCTAGTTTTCTTTTTTAACTCTTGGTTTTCTTCCCTTTTTATTCATTCAGTTGTACAGTTTTAATAATTTTACTTATTTGGTACGGTTCAGACTTGTAGTGATCCTCCAGTCTCAGCCTCCCTAGTACTTAGAATACAGGCATGTGCCACTATGCCCAGGGTTCAGGGGCTGGAACCGCAATTGGCATCAGGGATTGAACCTGGATTCTTGTGCTTTCCTTGTAGGTACTTAGACCACCAAGCTATCTGCCCAGCCCCCAAATTATACCGCCCTGGGGAATCTCTACACTGATTTCTAAAGTGGTTGCACCACTCTACACTCCCACTAAAAGTTGAGGAGAGCTCTTTTTCCCTAGCTTTGCCAGCATTTGTTATTGGTTAATTTCTTGATAATAGCCATTATTTTGGAGTGAGATGGAATATCAGTGTTGTTTTAATTTGCTTATCTAATAACTAGTAATGTTAAAACTTTTTTTCATGTATTTATTTGCCATGTGTGTTTCTTCATCTGATAAGTATATATTCATCTCACATATCCATTTTAGGATTCAGCAAATACACTGATTATAGCAATGTGTAATACTAAAACTATGCTTGGAATACCTATCATTCTGGTGTTCTAATTATACACTGCTTCTAATGACATACTGATTATTACTATACTCTGTCTCTCAAATAAACATTTGCTGAAAAATAAAAAAGAAGGAAAGAAAGAGATACTACAATGTGAGACAAGGAAAAAAGGCCATAGAAGTGTATAGCTACAATTTTGTAAATAGTTACATTCAAAGATATCTGTGTAACAGTGTGCACTTGTTCTTTTTTTACATTCTATAGGGTTTTTAAACTTTAAAGTATCAACAATTGATGGAAAATATGTTTCATGTTATGTCTAAGGTGTCTGATAATTAGAAAATAGGTTAAGCTCAAATGCCTAAATTATACGGAATAATATCATTAAGCTTCTCTTCTAGATGGTTAACAACTTAAGTTGGCAGTCCAAATAATTAGAGAAAAAGAAGGGATAGAAGTATATTTTGACTGTAGCCCTTCAAGTACAATGAGAACACACGACATAAAAACCTGTACTTCAACAGCATACAATTCAGTGGATTTTCAAATTTCCTGTTCAAGGAGATTATCGGGCCACAGAAGAAAGTGATCAGTGATGTACAGTATGCCTAAGGAGAGTCACTTAGAGAGAAAACATTCTCTCAGGCTTCTACAGACAGCAGAATGGACACGCAATGGCCGTGACTCATCCAGATGGCTGACAATGACAAAAGATTTGCAAGCCACAGTACATGGATTCACAGTAAAACCTGAGGGCACCTGATTGATCTTCTCAGATACAAAAGTTACATAATTTTTGTAACATAGGTCTTGCTTTATGTTGGTCTTAACCATTTGGCAGAAACACCTAAGTATGAGACATAACAAGGAAAGCCATATTTATATACTAAATTATAAAAGGCTCAAGTCAACAGCCTCTGATAATGCCAGGTGAGCTGATAATCCACTACTGTTACGGACTGTTGGTCTAAATATATAGCTTCTTTCTTTTTGTGCAATGCGAAGCATGTTCTGTACTAAGGACGTTTAGACAAGAAATCATGTCTGAGTCCTGTACTCTGAACAAGTATGATGGAGAAAACATTATGCAGTGTGTTAACTATTGTAAAAATAATAATAAATTGCTGGGCATGGTGGCTCATGCCTGTAATCCCAGCACTTGGGAGGCTGAGACAGGAGGATCGTTGCAATTTCGAGACCAGCCTGGGCTACAAAAGTGAGCTCAAGGCCAGCCTGAACTGCATAGCAAACCCTGTCTCAAAAATACAAAAATATAAATAAATAATAATAAGAAGAATAAATAAATGAGAAGCAGGGCCTGGGGATATAGCTCTGTGGTCAAGTTCCTGACTGGCAAGCACAAGGTCATGAGTTTTTATGCTGGTCCTAGAATAAATAAATAAATAAATAAATAAATAAATAAGCAATATAAAACTGAGCTAGGAATGTTGCTCAGAAGTAGAGCACTTGCCTAGCATATACAAGACCCCAATACATGTACTAGGCCACAGGTCTTGTCTCAGCATCATTAAAATAGTCTAAAACACATAAAATTTAGTTTTAACTCCAATTTCATTTTCTATTAAATTCATACCAGGATCGAGTCAATGATTATATTGACTGACTAAATAAGTTTCTTTGTCATGACTTTGCTGCTTAATTGTCTAGTAGGTAATAATCAAAATGCATTCTTGAAGGTAAGACAGGCATTAACAATCTTGAGTTTCTACAAAGACAACAATATGCAATGTATTAATTATTGGAACTATCCTACTAACCTGTTGTGAAACAGTCTCATTGCTATTTCTTTTCACTAAAATTAATATAAAAAGTTTTGAACAAAAAATATGTAAGGGATGATGGTCCCTCATTACAATTGTGTTAGTATTTATTATCATTTCTATTATTATGTTTTATATAGCTAGGTGGACCAGCATCTTGTGCATTTATATTTACGAATAGTATCCCTTTTTCCTGGCATAGTCCCTTAACAATATATAATCACCTACTTTGTCTCTTTTGATCAGTCTGGATTGAAGTTTAAATTATCTGCTATCAGAAAAGCTACCCATTTTTTTCTTCGATCCTGTCTCATGAAGTATTATTTTCCATCCTTTGATGTTTAGTAGTTCATAAATTTCTCCTTGAGTTAAATGTGTTTCTTGTATGCAGCATATTGCTGAATCTTGCTTCCTGATACATTCTGACAGTCTGTTTCTTTTCATTGGTAAATTGAGACCTTTCACACTAAGAGTTATAACAGATAAATGTTGGCTTATCTTTTTCATTATTTTTCTATTGGTTCTTTGTCTTTCTGCTGGGTTTCATTGCTTACTCTGACTGATGGGTTCTTTCTATTGGCGTTCTTTTCCTTTGATTTAATGGTTATGACATCCTCGAAAAAGTAGTACAGTAAGTATTAACAACAGAATTAAGTATAGCCTACCTACTTACAATCTATGTTAAGTATTAACCTGATAACTTTAACCTCAGGAACAAAGCCTACCATAATAAAAACAAATCCATAACATGAACCAGGTATTTTCCATCAATTGTTGATGTGCTAAACTGGAGTAAATATACAGCTACTTTCTCTTTGTGCAATGAAAACAAAAATCTGTACTAATGATGTTTAGACAAGAAATCAGGTCTGCATCATTTGCTCTAAAAAACTATCATGAAGACAACATCATACAATGTATTACCTGTTTTAAAATATAATGACAGTAACAGTAAAAATAAACATGAAAATAAAAATTATAAAATTTTATTTTGTTAAAAAACATATCCAACATACGTCAAATACTTGTATACGATTATTTTCCCCTTAGTAGAAATATTCTATACTGTTAAAGGGAAGTTAATTAGGATGGGGGCAGGATAAAAAAGATTAGTGAGGATAAATATAGGAGGAACAGAGTTTTCAGAGCAAAGAATGGTCACATATGTTTTGGGAAACAAGAGGCCATAGAAGAGAAAGAATGAAAGAAAGAAATGCACCATTGAAGGGAACCAAAAAGAGACAATGTTTGGAGTGCCTGCCATTTTGGTCTTTTAGATGTGTGCTGCTTCTAATGTAATTTCACTTTCTTCTCTTCTTTTTGTAGGAGCCTCAGGTACAGCATTAGGGAATTTATTTCTTCTTGCTCTTTTTTCCTAATGTTTCAGTTCACTGCTATGAATTTCCCTCTAAGAACTGCCTTTAATGCATTTCACAAATTCCAATAAGTTGTGCTTGAATTTTTGTTGGATTGTAGATATTGTTTAATTTCATCTGCAACCCACTGGCTGTGGAGCATGGTGTTATTTAATTTTCATATGTTTATGGGGTTTTGTGCTTTCTTCTGTCACTAATTTCCATTTTCATTGCATGGTGGTCAGACAATGTGCATGAGATAATTTCTGTTTACTTGCATACACTTAAGCATAACCTATGGACTAATATGTTGTCTGTATTAGAAAATGTCCCATATGCTGTGGTAAAGAATGTGTATTCAGTTGTTGGGTGAAACACTCTGTATATTTCCACTAAGTCCATTTGTTGAAAGATTTGGTTAAGTTGCACCAAAACATTACTAACCTTTTATGTGCTTGACTTTTGTTTTTGACATAAGGGGGTGTTAATGTCTCATGTTAAGATTGTGATATTGCTTATTAGATTCTTCATGTAATTTAAAAATTGTCTTATATAGTTGGGTGTTCCCGTATTTTTGGCATATATATTTATGACTGTTATCTTCTCTTTTTGAATTTTCCCCGTAACCAGTACTTAGTGACCTTCTTTATCTCATTTCATCATTCTTGGTTTCAGTTTGAAGTCCAGATTGTTTGCAAACAGAATAGCTGCCTCAGCTTTTTTTTCTTTTTTCTTTCTTTTCTTTTTTCCTTTTTTGAATTTATAGAGCATGTAGTATTGTTTTCATCCTTTGACTTTCACCCTATGAATATCTTTACAGGTTAAATGTGTTTCTTGTACACAGCATATTTTTGGAGTTTGTTTCTTAATCCACTCTGCCAGTCTATTTCTTTTTATTATTATTATTTATTTTTATTTCCTGGATCCTGCAGTACTTTTTTCTTTAAAAAAAACTATATATATATATATGTATATATATATATATATATACATATATACATATATGTATATATGTATATATATATATATATATACATATATATATATACACACACACACACACACACACACAAGATGAGTTAGATATTAGTCCTAGGAAACTCCAAAATATTTTAGATATTGAGGATAGCAATGTGTAACAATAAAATTATGCTT
>PVJA010048425.1:0-14239 GCA_004027025.1 Myocastor coypus
AAAAAAAAAAAAAAAAAAAAAAAAAAAAAAAAAAAAAAAAAAAAAAAAAAAAAAAAAAAAAAAAAAAAAAAAAAAAAAAAAAAAAAAAAAAAAAAAAAAAAAAAAAAAAAAAAAAAAAAAAAAAAAAAAAAAAAAAAAAAAACACCACAAACTTGAGGACCAATAGAACAGAATAAAAGATACAGAAACAACTACAAATGCACTCAGCCACCTTATCTTTGACAAAGGGGCCAAACCCTTTCACTGCAACAAAGATAGCCTTTTTATATATATTTAGCACAGGATCTACAGGGTCTCACTACACAGATTAGACTTGTAGTGATCCTCCTGTTTTCAGCCTCCCAAGTGCAGGGATTACAGGCATGCAGCACCATGCCTAGTCTCAGTTTCAGCTCAGCACGTCCCAAGGGCAGGGCTGGCACAGCATGTGGTGCCAGGGGTTGAACTCCAGTCCCTGCACTTGTCTGAACAGGTGTTTTAGTCTGCTAAGCTATCTGGTCAGCCCAAGAATGGCCTTTTTAATAAAATGGTGCTGGAAAAATTGGTTTTGTACATGCTGAAAAGTAAAACTAGACCAATATCTATTACCATGCACTAAACTAAAGAAGGATAAAAGAGCTAAGTGTTAAATCAGAAACACTAATTCTGCTAAAGAGAGAATAGGTAGAACTCTTGAAAACATAGGTATAGGCAAAGATTTCATGAACAAAGCCTCAGTTGCACAAGAAATACTACAGAGTCAGCAACTGAGATCTCATTAAAATGCACAGCAAAAGAAGAGTGAAGAGACAACCTACATAGCAGGAAAAAAACTTTAGTCAATTGTTCCTTAGACAAAGGACTAATATCCAGAACATACAAATAACTGAAAATAAAAAGAGCCACCCCCCAGTTTAAAGACCCAATCCAAGACTGGACATCTAAGATTAATACTCACTTCTCAGATGAAAAAATTAAAACAACAAATAAATATATGAAAAAATGTTCAATAGCACTTGTCCTTTAAGAGATACAAATTAAAACAATGCTGAAATTCCATCTCATTCTAGAAAACACCGGCTATTATCAAGCACTAAGAAATACTGGAGGCCATGTCAGGAAAAAGGAACTCTTCTCTATTATTGGTGGGAGTACAGACTGGTACAATTTCAACATTGTTGAAATCAGTGCGGAGATTCCTCAAAAAACTAGAATTAGATGTCCCTTTCCTCCTAGCTATTCCTTCTCTTTATATGTTTTAGAAGGAATTAAAAACTTATCACAGCAATGAGTAGCATAGTTTGTAATAGCCAAATCTTGAAAACAGTCCAAATGCCCAAATGGCCATCAACTGGGGAATGTGTCAGAAAATGTGTGTGGTTTTTTAATACAACGCAGTAGTACATTGCCATAAAGTAGGACAAGCTTGAGAGATATCTAGGTAAATGAATGCAACTCTAGACTGTATTCTTAGGTGAAATAAATTGGACACATGTGTATAAATATCACATTACTTCTCTGGTGTGAGAAACTGGAAGTGTGGCTAAGGACCAAAATTCATAATAGATATTGTGAAATAGGAAGACAATGTGTGGGTGGGAAGGGATACTAGGGAGGGGAGAGGGGAAAAGGAATCAAGAGCAAAGCAAAAAGAAGAAAAACAAGGAAACAAAGTTTTTGCAAATCAAGAGGAGAGGAAGGGTTGACAAGAGGGTATGGGAAGGGAAATAAAAAGAATCAAATTGTATCATGTACGGGTACATAATTGTGACCATTATGTAAACCCAAAATGTACCAACCAATTTAATGAATGGTTTAAAAAGAACCAAAATATATAAGAGTATAAAATAAGAAACTTTTCAAGAAGGAAGAAGAGGGGGCTGGGGAGATAGCTCAGTAGAATAAGCACTTGCTTGGCAAACACAAGGACCTGAGTTCAATCCCCGGCTCCACAAAAAAAAAAAAAAAAAAAAAAAAAAAAAAAAAAAAAAAAAAAAAAAAAAAAAAAAAAAAAAAAAAAAAAAAGAAGGAAGAAGAACTAGGGAGTAGAGAGGATAAAAGGAAAGAAAGGAAAATGTGAGAAAAAGGATAAAATGAGAGTGGCACATTACCTGCCTGACAAGCACAAGGTTCTGAGTTTGATCTCAGGCACTAAAAAATAGAGAGGATAAAATGAAAACAAAGTTCTGTAAATAAGGAGGGAAAGAGGGAATGAAGGGAGGGGAGGGGAATGGATAAAAAGGAGGAATCAAGATTTATTATGCACAGTGCATTTTCCCTCTGATGAAAGTGAAAAATTATGTCTACCTAAAATGTACCAATAAACTCAAATTTTAAAATGCATAAAACATAATAAAATGCACAGAAGTAAAATAGTAGTGATGAATTTGTGGGTTCTGCCTTGTTCTACTGTTTCAAAGCTGACAGTGATGGAAGTCTGACTTAGAGTATCTTGGTTTCCATAAAAATATCCACCAAATTTCCTCCAGCTACTACCCTTTCTGATCTCCTCTTTAGTAACAACTCTCATCTCTTCCTTTGTTCAGAAAGGCATGCCTTTTCATATGATTAAAACATGTTATTATCTCCCAAACTTGATGAGGAAAGCACCAAGAGATGGCAGTGGGTTGCTTAACTATCTCATAATCTCCACCAGCACCCCTAAAATATGTCCAAACAAATAGGAAATCTAAGTTCACAAACTACATGATATATAAAAAGATCATTTCAAAGCATCACCTTATCCCTCTATCTCAGCAAGATTTTCTTCCCAAAAGTATTTTTATGGATATGTCAGAGCCACCAATTAACAGGACCATTTTTTGTTTGCTTAAATATGTTAAGAGTTTTTAATATTTATACAGTTCTGTTTTGTTTTGAGATTGGGTCTTACTATGTAGTCCAGACTGGTCTGAAACTCATAGTGATCCTTCTGTCTGAGTCCTCTGAGGGCTGGAACTGTGCACTAGCATGCCCAGCTATACAGTGTTTTAAAATCAGCAGAGTTCCTTTAAAGATGAAAAGCAGAGGAGGAAGATTGCAATTCAAACCCAAACTAGGCAATTTAGCAAAGACTTTCTCAAAATAATAATAACAAGGGCTAGCTATACAGCTCAGTGTCTGTTCCCTGGTACCACAGTAAGGCAGAGAAAAAAAGGTGAGGGAGCTGGGAAGGGAAAGAAAGGAGGGAAAGGAGCTGCACACCTGCGAGCCCAGAGCTGGGCAGGCTGAGGCAGGAGGAACACTGTGAGTGGAGGCCAGCCTGAGCTACACAGGGAAACCCTACCTCCAAATAAAACAAAACAAAACGAGGAGGGGAGGAAGGCAAGCAGGTATCCTTGTCCAGCTTGGCCATTCATTCTGCATTCAGTTCTGAAGACTCAATACTTACACTTCCTGCCCACAGATCTTCTCTTTCTCCTGCGAGTTTAACATACACAGATATCTCTTCTCCCTTAGTGAAGTTCAGATATCGGCAGTCAGGTCCTGTGTGATCTCTCACAGCTAAGACTCTGCTCATTAAAGCTATACAAACATGCAAAGAAAAACATACACATTTTAAATTAGAATATTATTTCTTCTCTGTCCATTCTGCCCTCTTCTCTTCCATCCTATGTATTTCCAAATGGTAATTTGGAAATGCTAATTTCTTAATGATGGTCTCGAAAGGCCACGTAAATTTTGCACTACCCACCAAACCAAGACCTGGCTTTTGGTCTGGTATTCCAAGATGTCCATCTCCTACTCCCCCATTCCCTATTATAAAGGATCCCCTTGCTGGTCATGGTGGTGCACACCTGCCATCCCAGCACTCCAGAGGCTGGGGCAGGAGGATCAAAGCCAGCCTGGGCTACAGAGTGAGTTCAAGTCCAACCTGGAATGTAGAGCAAAAATCATGTCTCAGAAAGACAAAGAAGAAAGAGAGAGAGAGAGAGAGAGAGAGAGAGAGAGAAAAGAGAAGAGAGAGTGAGGGAGGGAGAGAGGGAGGAAGGAAGGAAGGAAGGAAGGAAGGAAGGAAGAAAGAAAGAAAGAAAGAAAGAAAGAAAGAAAGAAAGAAAGAAAGAAAGAAAGAAAGAAAGAATCTTTTATTCCCAGGGCTATGGTGAATCTTAAAGAATTATTGACCCTGCCATACATATGTCATTATCATCCTCTAGTCTATCAGAAAGGAAAAAGATAATTTGTTAAACATTTTCATAGGTTTAGCCTATTAAATCCTCAAAACGGACCTTAAAGGTAAATTATTTCATAAGTCTAATAAATAAGCTTTTTTATTTTTATTTTTATTGACTTTTTGAAACAGGGTCTTGCTTGACAGTCCAGGCTGGCCTTAAGCTCACTTTGTAAGCTAGTCTCCAACTCACAATGATCCTCCTGTCTCAGCCTCCCAAGTGCTGAGATTATAGGTCTACACCATCATGCGTGCCTTAAATAAACTTTTCACTAAGATTTAGCGACTGGCTGGTCACACTGAACTTCTCCCACCCACCAACATCACCTTTCACTAGTCTGGGCTTCTATTTCTGCTCTTTGTTTTTTAAGACAGGGTCTTGCTGTACAGTTTAGGATGCCCCTAAACTCACTGTATAGCCCAGGCTGGTCTCAAACTTGTGGCAAACCTCCTACCTCAGCCTCCCAAGTGCCGGCATTGCAGGCATGCACCACCACACCCAGCCTCATTCTGCTCTTTTCTCAGCCTAGAATCCCACTTCGGTTTCCTCATGCTTCACTTGCACCTATGTCCTCCCTGAGGCATGCCCAGCATTCCATCCTACTCTGACCACCCCTTCTCAGAACCCCAGTTTGCTGCACACACTTACTATCCTATATGACTATGTAGAGCTGCATTTAATGTCTTCTCATCCTTGGGTACAACAAAACTCCCTGAAGGGTAAAAAAAAAAATCTATCTTACATTTTAGCTTATTGCTTAGACACACAGTACTCCCCACTCCTCAGATCCAGCACACAGTAGGCCCTTAAGGAACATGAATGAAGCCTAACTACAGAGGCTAGTGTTAGCCCTTCAAATCACCAAGTGAGGGACATATCCTACTAAATACTACACTGATGATAGTGTGTACAATCTTTAAAACATTTAAATTAAGCCACAAATTAAAATAGCCTTGTACGTTGCCATAACTCGGAATGTTCTCTTTCATCTTCTGTCAGGCCCTAAAGGACACTACGATGTGGGTATAACAAAATGAGAAAAAGAAGGATTACTTTTATGAAATAGCATCTAATAAACTTCTGTACATATTAAATTACATACTTAAAAGTTTAATAAAAATGTTTATACATAAAATATTATTCATAAATTATTTATGCCTACACCAGTAACATTTTGCCTTTTAAGTCTATATGTTATAAATTAAAAATTAATAGACAAGCAGGAAAGGCAAAATTTATGTATAGAAACTCTAATATACAGAGGAGCAGTTATTTTGTACCATAATGCTAATAGCAAAATAATCATGTGGTAAAGTTTACAGAATACATCATTTTTTCAAATAAATACATCACTTTTTCAAATAAATACATTTCTAAAAAATAACCAGAACTCTAGATTAGAAAAGATAAACTAAAAAGTAAAAGATAAATAAAGAACTATGAAATGGCCTGTCATCTTTCTTATATATATCAACTGTATTTATCCTTAAAAAATAGTAAAAGGATCAATTAATAGAACTTCTAGTACCTACCTATATCAACCTGATCTTTACTCTTTGTGTATTTACATTAAATAACACAACTTGCTTTGCTTCCAGAATTTGCTTGTTATACAGAGTATACTTCATAACTCAAATATTTCTTAATAGTATGAATCTTCATTTTTATCATGTATACCCATAATAACCTTTTATGTCATCTCAGAACCTCTATTTTGAGGAGAAAAAGGCACAAAGAAAAATAAACTTACTTTCACATTCCAGGTCACCACATTTTTTCAGGTCTGCCAGCAGTTTTGTACCCTCCAGATACTTTGTCAGAGAAACAAACAAAAGGATTCTTTGAACCCAAACCTCCACCATGCTGATCCAGCAGGCAGTTAGTAATCCTGGCGAGAGCTAGATTGGTTGTTCAGATGGTAGACATGGTAGCCACACAGCAGACATTCTATTTTCTTCACTAAATCCAAGAGAAAATGGTTTGGAGCTTTTCATCCTTGATAACTACATTTCTCTAGCATTTTGCAGGCTTAACTTGAGAAATGAACTCACTCTGTTCCCAATCTGCAGCGTCAGGTATACAGATAGTGCGCAAAGGTTTAATAATTAACAGGTATTTGTAGTTGGACTAATGGCTTACAAAGGCAGTCTATGTAAAATTGTCTTGTTTAAAGGTACCTTGTCTTCCACAGAACAGTTCTTTCTTGTGTTTATTTTTGTAGTACTGAATGTTGAACCCACAGCCTTTGCCCTGAGCTACATCCCAGCCCTTTTTAAATGTTTTGCATTTTCAGGCAGGGTCTGGAGAACTCACTAATTTTATAAAAGGAAGTTATATAATTGAAAAGCAACAAAAGATACTACTTATAATCACAGGGTTGCCTCAGACTCTCTCGGAATGCTGGGCTTGCAGGTGTGAATCACCAGGCCCAGCCCACAGTATGGTAGTTCACAGCCCTCACAAGAAGGTGGCTAAGCTCTGTGACAGTCTTCAGATAAGTCAACAAGCGCAAAGTATTTGCTACAGGCAAATTCTAGCTTCAACAGCCGAAGTATTTACATAGATGTGTGTACAAATAGTAATAATTCATGTTAAAAAGTATATATGAAATAGGATAAAAGTATATGAGGAAATATTCCACTTTAATATTTAAGTTTTTTCATGTTATTATGAAGTTAAAAATAATAAATAAATGCAGCACCTGGTTTTTCCATGCCCTATGTATTACCCTAGATATGTAGATCTATGATCTGATATAACATTATACAAACTCTTAAGGAATAGGCAATGTTCTTGTTCCCATATTGCATATGAGGAAACTGAGGCACATAGGGCCACTTCAGTCACTTACTCAAAGTCATGAAATGAATGGAGCAGCTTGGCCCTAGGCTCTGGGATGCTCTGTTGCCATAATCATCATTTTTGCCAGTAAGAGTCAGGATTTCTCCACAGACTGTCATAATACTATCCTGGAAACACCAAGCATTGTTTCATGTATTATTAAAATTATGTGTATTCTTCTCTAAGTGGATAGAGAATGGTAAGAAAGAAAAAGAGAGACACAGACACAGACACAGATAGAGATAGAAATAATGACAGTGAAAAGAGCTCCCCCAATGACAGGAGTACACAGTGTGATTATAAGTAGTGTCTTTTGTTGCTTTTCAATTATATGACTTCCTTTTATAAAATTAGTGAGCATATACCATTTAAAATAACAATAAAATTTTGCAAATCAGGTTGTTGTAATATCAATATCCCTTAAAAAGGATCAAAGTCCTATGCTGGGAATTGTGCACACCAGTAGGCCTGCAGGTTCTCAGGTCAGAACCCAGAATGCTTATAACATCACATACTCTTCTAGTTCCTGACACAAGTAAAGCAAATATCAGGTATTTGGCAAAACTTACATGAAGGGCCTCAGCTTTCAAAGTCCTAAACAAGGAAATACTTTAGCTGGCCTGTTTGTCACAATCAGTGATCAGGGCCGGGGATATAGCTCGGCGGCATAAGTGCCTGCCTAGCAAGCATAAGGTCCTAAGTTTGATAGCTGGTAGCACACATTACACACACACACACACACACACACACACACACACACACACACACACACACACACAATTTAAAATAAAAACAAACAAAAAAAAGTGATCAGAACCGGGCGTGGTGGCGCACGCCTGTAATCCCAGCACTTGGGAGGCTGAGGCAGGAGGACTGGTGCGAGTTCAAGACCAGCCTGGACTACAAAAGCAAACTCAAGGCCAGCCTGTACTGCACAGTGAGACCCTGTCTCAAAAAGACAAAAAAGAAAAAAATGTGATCAGTAGGAAGCCTGCACTCTCAGACCTGAGATGTTGCATCCCAAAAAAATCTAACTACAGCATGAATGTGAAAGAGATTTGGCTTTCAAGAGACCACTGAGTAGGGCCAGTGTGATAGGTCAGTGGACTAAAGTGCCTGCTTAGGCAAGCTTAGGCAAGCACAGGGACTGCAGTTCCAATCCCTGGGAGCACTAGCTCTACCCCCAGGGTGGACTTAGCTGTCCAGAAAAAAAAAAGAAAGACTACTGGGTAATTATAGATAAACACACACACACACATTTGCAGTAGGTTTGTTTCTTGAATGCCTTCACAAATCTGTAAGCTATACTGTCAAAGATATTTTTGGCAAAGACAGTTAAACATGGCCAATCATCTCCTAGAGTTCAAAGGTTGGTGCAAGGTTATTTCCATAATGTATATTATCAAATCCAACAACAAAGAAGTCCTTTTAGTGATTAATGTAGTTTAACTATCCTTGTTTTTTTTATTCAGTATTAAAGACAATATAGGGGTTGGGGAGATAGTTCAGGAGCACAAGTGCCTGCTGCCAAATGCAAGATCCTGCAGTTCCGCAGTTCCGAAAAAAAAAAAAGAGGAAGAGAAAGAGCAAGCAGAAGAGGAGGAGATTCACAGTGCTGGGTAGTGGCTCACACCTGCAATCCCAGCTACTGACACAGGAGGATCACAAGATGAAGGCCAGTGTGAGCAACTCACTAACCTTGTCTCAAAACTAGATGAATAGATCAATAGGCCTGGGCTGGAGCTCATGGTAGGATGCTTGCAGAGTGTGTGGGAGGCCTTGTGTTCAATCCTTACCATCACACACACACAGAGAGACTCAGAAAATTCATCACAGAGCGATCTTTTCCCTGAGGATAAATGTACATATTCTTCCTTTAAAAACCTTACCTGATTAATGACTGTTCCGACTTGGGACCCACTGCTCACACTTACCAGCCCATGAGGACTTAGGATGCAGGAACCTGGGCCACATGGAACCCTATGGTGGCTTCTTCCACAGCGTAGCACTGTCATTTCATGCTGTTATGTGGTACAGTACTACAATTTAACACTGACGCAAATGTAAGCAAAGTCACCAGTTGGAGTTTCCTCTACCCATTTCCCTGCTCCAAGGTGGCAATGTTCACACGATGCACAATGCCTCCCCCTCATTTAATGACCTGGCTACAGGCAGGGACCAGGCCATCTGTAATTGTGAGGCTTCACCTCCACTGCTTAGTGTCATTATTTCTGACACTGCGTAGTAGTCTCTTCCCTCTCCACAGCACAGATTTCCTAAAGTAGAAACACACTTCCTTCTACCATCTGCCTGCTGCTCTGGCAGTTTATATGAGAAAAGTTTAATTAGAAAATGCTTGGGCTCAGCAGAGCTAATTAATTGGGGGAAGGGGTTACTAGGGAGGGGGTCTGAGAGCCTGCCCTTGGAAACAGGCCACACATGTTTAAGGCCCAGGAGACTATGCACAATTACCTATGTGAAAGAAAAGCTCAGGAGAGATTGAGATTCAAATCGGTGTTGAGCACATGAAAATGTGCCCAGTACAGTGGTACACGCTTGTGATCCCAGCCTAGGGTGGCTTTGAAGTCAACTTGGTCTATATAGAGTTCAAGACCACTGTGAACTACATAGAGACCCTGTCTCACAAAAAAAAAAGGGAAGAAAAAAAAGAAAATACTCTACATATCATTATTTTTCTTCATATTGAAGTGGGACTTTAATATTCAAATATATGTTGTTGTTGTTGTTGTTGTTTTAAGGAATGGTCTACAGGGTGTTCAGGGTCTCACTACTAGATCAGACTTGTAGTGATCCTCCTGTTGACAGCCTCCCAAGAGCTGTGATTACAGGTGTGCACCACCATGTCCAATCTCAATTGCCATCTCAGTGCCCCAGGGCAGGGCCAGTATGGCAGGCTTGGGGATCAAACCCACACCCCCTGCACCTGCTTGCAGGTGCTTTAATCTACTGAGCTATAGATGGAGTCTCAGTGTGTATTTCAGATGGGCTTTGAACTCACTATGTAGCCCAGACTGGCCTCAAACTGATAGGGATTCTCAACCTTTCAAGTGCTAGGATTACAAGCATGTGCCGATGTATCTGGCTCTTTTTTCCCCCTCAGTGCCAGGGATTGAACCCAGGTCCTCAAACATGCTCAGCAAGAAACCCTACACTGAGTCACAACTCCAAGCCCTACTATTTGTTTAATACTAGGTAATATATTCTACACCTAAAAAGTACATAGGTGATATCTTTAGATCAGGAAAGCAAAATAATTTGGCCTACTAGCTGGGCATGGTGACACACGCTTGTAATCCCAGTATTTGGGAGAATGAGGCAGGAGGATCAGTGTGAGTTTGAGACCAGCCTGGGCTACAGAAGTGAGCTCAAGGCCAGCCTGAACCACATAGCGAGACCCTCTCTCAAAAATACTACTACTATTACTACTACTACTACTACTACTACTAATAATAATAATAATAATAATAATATTGATATTAATATTAATAATTTGGCCTACCAATATTAAATTAGGAAAGGAATTGTTTGCTTAATACCAACTTGGAGCCAGTGCACTGAGCGTTTGTACCACTCTGGAGTAGGGTGCACTGGGAGTTGTCCTGTGTCAGGTGCTCTGCTAGGAACAAGATAACTGGGTGAACAGGCCAAAGTCCTGGCCCTGTGGAACTTGCATGGTACTGAGGGCAGACAGCGGGAGCCTGCAAACAAGTGACCAAGAGGCTTCAGGGAATGCTGAAGGCTCGAGGGGCAAGGGTATACTCAGATAAGGTTGTCAAGGGGGCAAGCTACACTAAGGATGGAACTGGGGAGAACACAAGCTGTGTGGGGCAGGATTAATGCAAAATAGGGAGTTATTCGTGCCGCGCCAGCCCCACTCTAGATCACGCTGAGCCGGCGAGACTGGGTGTGGTGGCACGCGTCTATAATCCCAGCCCTTGGGCAGTACAAACAGGAGGATCACTATGACTCAGTAGTGAGACCCTAAAAGAAAGAAAGAAAGAAAGAAAGAAAGAGAGAGAGAGAGAGAGAGAGAGAGAGAGAGAGAGAGAGAGAGAAAGAAAGGACGGAAATGGACATTAAAAAAAAAGAATAGGGAGTCATCACTCATTCTGTGTGTGTGTGTGTGTAGGTGTGTGTGTGTGTGTGTGTGTGTGTGTGTGTGTGTGTGTATGTAACTAGAGATACAACTCAGTGATTTAATCAGAGTTACAGCCCTAGCCCTTTCAATTTTTTATTTTGAGACAGGATTTCACTAAATTGCCCAGGTAGTAATGAGACTTGCTGTCATACTCTTTCAGCGTTCCTCAGTGCTGGAATTGTAAGAGACTGCCATCATGCCTGGCTCTTAAAGATTTAAATAAAAGTACAGGAAACACTAGGGATGGTAGCATGCACCTGTAATCCCAGCACTCTGGGAAGCTGAGGCAGGAGGGCTACAAGTTTGAGCCCAGCCTGGGCAACACAACAATGTAGTACAAACTTGTCTCAAAATATAAAAAATTAAAATGAGGGCCGGTGAAATGGCTCAGTGGTCTAAAGTGCTTGCTTATGCAAGCTTAGGCAACTGCAGAGACTGTGGTTCAATCCCTGGCACCACATGCTGAGCCAGCCAGCCCCATACCCAGGGCAGGCTGAGCTAGCCATTAAAAAAAAAAAATTGAAATGAGGGCTGATGATGTAGCTTAGTTCAAAGGCCCTGTGTTCAGTCCTAGAGCCACAAAACAATACTGGCAGTAGTAACAATGATAAACATAAAAGTAAAATACAAAGCATATAGATACATCCCCATATGTCAGAAAGAGGCCTTCAGATGGAAGCTAACTTGGCATAACTGCATAGTGGACCCTCCTACCTGCAGGGTTTCCCTCCACAGATTCAACCCATCTTGGACCAAAAATATTTGGGGAAAAATTGCATATGTACTTTTTCTTGTCATTAATTACTAAATGCGGCATAAGAACCTGCCTGGCAAGTGCAAGGTTGTGAATTTGAACCCTGGTCCTGCCAAAAAACAACAAAAAAAATCACTAAATAACACTACAGAGCAACTACTTACATGGCATTTAGATTGTTTCAGGTATCATAAGTCCTGTAGACATGATTTGGAGTACATGGGAAGATGTGCATAGATTACAGCCAAATATTACACCATTCTATACAAGGGGCTTATATAGAATATATCCTAAATGGGGGTCTGGGAACCAAGCACCACATCTGAGGGGTGACTCTAAATACAGGACACATCAAGGGAGGTGAAGAGGGATGGGAAACCAAGTAGGAGACACAGCCAAGAATCCAATCAGGAGGAGCTTTGGCTGTAGCGGTGCATACTGGGAATTTTACTTAATCACTGTGAAAAGCCATAGGAACTTTTAAGGAAAGGAGTGATATGATTTGTGTTTTTATCATATAACTTCACTATTTGGCTTTGCTAGCCCCTATTTATTCTTCAGTTCTCAGTTAATAAATATATCACTCAAAAATGCCTTACTAAATGAATAAAAAAAATGCAAGTAAATGAACTGATTTTAAGAGTTAGCTGTCAGGTGTGACAGTGCCCATGTGCAGTCAGTCCCAGTATTCAGGAATACAAGGCAGGAAGATTGCTGAGAGTTTGAGTCCAACCTACCTATGTACTTCAAGGTCAGCCTGGTTTATATAAGAAGATCCTAGCTTAGAAGAAGAGGACAAACAAAAAAAAAGAAGAAGAAGAAAGAAAGAAAGAAAGAAAGAAAGAAAGAAAGAAAGAAAGAAAGAAAGAAAGAAAGAAAAAAGAAAGAAAGGAGGGAAGGAGGGAGGGAGGGAGGGGAGAAGGGGGAAGGGAAGAGAGAGAGAGAGAGAGAGAGAGAGAGAGAGAGAGAGAGAGAGAGAGAGAGAGAGAAGAGTAGATTATGTGGGGTTGGGGAGATAGCTCCATGGCACAAAATAAATAAATAAGAAAACTAAGAGTAGATTATGTGTCATGGCTACTGTAGTGGATTGACACCTGGTGGTCAACTTTTTACACCCAGCTAAACTGAACAAGACATAAATACATACATACATACATAAATACATAAATAAATACATATATAAATAAACTGAACCAGCATGGTGCTGGATGTGGGAGACCCACCTGAGGATTGTTACCAATGAAATAAAAAATAGAAAAGAGTTGCTGCTGAGAGGCTGTTGTTTCTCTTGGATGAGCTTATCATGCGGGCTTTACTGATGTGAACATGGCTGTTCTCATCAATGGAAGAGCTCAGGACCTTGTCACTAAGGATGGCTGTGGTACTTTTAAAGGCAGCTTTGGTCTTAGAGTGTTGATTCCTGGCTCCATTGCAGATCCCTGAGCCTTTTGGCTTGGACTTCCTAGCTTTCATCATTGACCTTTGGGCCTTCCCAGTGCATATCTGTGAAATAGGCCTACATGAGACATTGTCATGGATCCTAGGACTCCAGTTGGATTTGTAGGGTATTGTCATGGGATCAAGGCCCTCAAATGGATTCTTTGGTTTTTAATGTGTGGACAAATCTTCTGCAGTCTCTATGTATATGACTCTTGGGGTGACTATTATAAAATAATCTTATAAATTAAGTGTCCTATATTGTTCCCCTTGCAAACCCTGACTACAACAGTTACATTAAAATAGTCAGCTAGGGGAACCATCTACTCTGAATTCAAAAAGAAATTCAAGTAACCCACTTGATTAAGTTTCCTGTAAAGTATTTCCATGAAAGAATAGGAAGGGCCAGTGAGATAGCTCAGGACACTAAGTGCCTGCTTAGGCAAGTGCAGGATGGGGTCCAATCCCTGGCACTACATGCCATGCTGGCCCCACCCCTGGATGCACTGAGCCAGCCACTGAGACTGAGCATAGTGGTATACACCTGTAATCCCAGCACTGGGAGGCTTGAAAACAGGAGGACCACTAAGAATTTGAGCTAAATAATGAGACCCTGCACAAAACACATTTTTTAAAAAAAAAATAGGATACAGTTTTTCACATATATTTGTTGTTGGATTATTAGCATCAGAAAATGTCTAAGTAGGGGCTGGGGAGATAGCTCAGTAAAATAAGTGCTTGCCTGGAAAGTGCAAGGGCTTGAGTTCAATCCCTGGCTCTGAAAAAAAAAAAAAAAAAAAAAAAGGCGGGGATAGCTCAATAGAGTAAGTGCCTGCCTAACAAGCACAAAGTCCTGAGTTCAATCCCCAGTACCAAAAAAGAAAGAAGGAAGAAGGA
>PVJA010048426.1:0-14214 GCA_004027025.1 Myocastor coypus
TATGTGCACTTTATAGATTAAAAGATTGAGGCCAACAAAACTTAGGTCATTTACTTTTGACGTGTACTAAGAAGAAAGCCAGGAGCTGAGTTCAAATGATGACTCTCTGCCTTCACTTTTAGCCATTACAACAAATCACAGCACCCCAAAAAGTCAAATACATGGACCACCAAGCCTCATATGTCATATGGCTGCTACCAGATAAGGGGTCTAACATGACACGGAATAAAAGCATTCCCAATGGAAAGGCGATCCTGGAACACCAAGAGCTGTCCCCACTTATTGTCCAAAGGCCTGACCCCAGAAGAGAGGAGAAAAACACCTGGGCCTCACTCAGTGTCATATTTCTATTTTACTTCTGAAAAAAAAAAATCTAAATCTAAATCCGAATTACATAATAGACCAAGTGGCTCACTCAGCCAGTTGTCACTGCTCCAATTCAGTCTCCAGAGGCAATCAGCCAGAGCTGTGCATGAAGAGTTTGCAGAAATTATAAAGTCTAGGGGAATTAGCCTTCTAATGTCTACAGAACACAGTGGATACAAACCAGAGTGCAAAAGCTGCTCAACTATCAAGTGACTGCAGTTGGCTTCTCCCAGAAGAGGGAAAGACACTGTCACACCACATCTATTTCTCATGTGTGCTGCAGAGTTCTATAAGGAAGACACTTAATCTGCATCTCCAGTAACTGCTCCTGCATGGCACCACCTACTTGGAGTCCCCAGCACAACGAGACTCAAGCGATTGTATGTGAAATGTAAAGGAGACTAATTCCTCAGGTATATGGCACTTACACCTTCTAGCTGAGGAGATGGAGAATAACCCAAGGAAAGGACAAATAGCAGCAGGAAACCTGAATACAGATTAAAGACCACACAAGAAGCTAGACAGCTGGTTAGCAGCCACATCCGTGGGGTGGCCCATCCATGTAGGTCTGCTGTCATTTCATTCAGGGACACAGCCAGATACCAGGTATGGAAGGTTTAGTCCCCAGCGTGCCACCACTGGTAGGTAGAGGAACTTTTAGGAGATGGGGCCTCTGGGGAGGTTTTAGTCACAGGAGCATAGCTCTGCAGAGATTGTAGGGTTTGCCTCTCTGCCTAGGGCTGGCTCTGCCTCTTCTGGTCCCCTTCTCAGGCACGGGGTGTGAATAGCTTCCTTCAGGAATGCTCCCATCATGGTGCTCCCCCACTCCACAGGTCCAAAGCAGTGTAATCAAGTGACTATGGAGTGAAACCAACCATAGCAATGGTTCTGCTTTTAAATAGATTATCTTGAGAATTCATTGCAGTAATGGAAACCTGACCAACAAAAGTTAAGAAAAGAGACAAGGTATACATCACTGGGGGACAGGAAAAAGCTCCGAAAAGTCATGAAATTTGAGCTAAACTAGGCAAGGTAGCTCAGATTTAGAGAGACAGGGAAGACTATTCCAGACAAAGGGGCTAAAGCCCCTGAACCTGCTATACTCAGAGTCCATCAGAGGCTTGAGGAGTGTAGTGTTTACTTGAAAAGGTAAATAGAAAGGTAGAGATTAAAACAAAATATAAAGGCCAAATTGAGAGTGGATTTTGTCTTGCAAGTGAAGGGATCTGGTTTAAATTTCTCTAATGGTAGAAAAGGGCTCAATGGGCAGGAGAAGCCGGGGGTAGGCAGTGCTCAGGTTTGGTGTGACTTTCACTGCTAATGCGCTGACTCGTAGCTCCCAGGGTAACTGGGGTGATGGGAGGTGCAAAGGTTATGTGACCTCTGCTCTCACCAAGGGATGGATGTCTTTGTGGCAGAAGGCACTTAGTGACTATGACAATAACCACCTCATTTCCATAGGCTCACCCATCTGTCTTCCTGCCCAGCTTCCACTTTCTACCATTCCTTGCCAGATGCTGGCCTCATGTATTTGATCCCCTAAACTTCCATACTTTGGCCTAAATAAATATTATAGATTATCCCATCTCAGGTATCTGTTACAGCACCATAACACTGATTAAGATGGCCAGGTGTGGTGGTGTTCCTGTCAGAATTCCAGGAGGCTGAGGCAGGAGGATCACAGCCTGTACAACTCAATAACGTATAGAACCTGACTCAATATAAAAAAAATTTAAAAAGTTGGGAATGTAGCTCTGCGGACCGGCCCTGGCTTCAGTCCCCACTTCCAAACAAACAAACAAATAAACAAACCTGACTCAGATTCTGGCAAAGGAGCCTCTGGCTGTACTGCAGGCTCAAAGAGCTGATGACAAGCCCAGGGGTCAGCCCCTTAGAATGCAGCGGAGAGAGAGAGACACAAGTCGTGCACCGGCCCCATTGTCTAATTCAGCCTGGTAGTCACTGATCACTCTTTTTTGTCCCATTTTGAAGAGAGGAAAGCTCAAAGAGGTTGCACAACATGGGCAGTTAGTGGGGAAAAATGGATAAAAGCATAACTTCTTTAATAAACCAACAGAGTTTATAACTGGTTGATGAAAGTGGAAAGGGAGGGCCGGCATCAATCATGCCTAACGTTTTCAAGCAGAAAAAATGAGCCACCTTCCCTAATAAAATATAACACCAACAAGAGAATACAGGAGCACAAGGACAGCTTCTCAAGGCAGTTTGCCCTTGAACGGCTGCAGTTTGCCACAGAAGGGCTATCCAGGGTCACATTCTTCATCACCACAAAGGCCTGAAAGGAGCTTTTGCCTTGGTAGAAGGCTTGCACCCCGGACATATGGCATCTGGGATCAGACCTCCTCAGGGACTATCCTGTTAGGTAGGACTATAGTAACTCTTCAGAAGATAGTTTTTGGGCTCCAGGACACTGAAACTCTAAATGTCAACCAAAGCTTATTTACCTTACATAGATGAGTCCACCAGAGGGAATGGGTTTACGACCTTATTATTCTACACCCCCTAACCTACTGCAGAACACTAAGAGGACTGACTCAGCATTACTCAGGTTGGTTGCTGCTTTGGACAAAACCACGTCCCCAGCACTTAAAGAAAATTGTTAATCTATGCACTTTAGGTGAAGAAGGACAGTTTGGAAAGGACAAAGCTGGCTTTGTTAGGATGGTACATGTGCTTATCTGTTAAACGGCTGTCTTTTGAGGAGTCATCTTCACTGAGGACTCTGTGTGTCAAAAAGTGTTCCTTTACCTTTGGAAAAACAACTAGACTTTTGAGTTAAAGACAAACCACCTCATCCTCGGTGAGTCCAGGGATGGGGCCCTCCATAGCCAACTGGCCTTCCCTGAATAAATATGATTGGCTGTTTGACGTTCTGAGGTGCTCTTAGCTTCCTTCCAACATCATCTAGAAGAAGGAAGAACAAATTGCAAACTGAACCTATGTTTTCTAGCCCTTCTCAAGGAAATCCAGAGCTGGACGGGAAGGAAGGTGCTCAGTCCATCCCAGCTCTGCTGAGGCAGAAGCATACATGAGAAATTCACTGTGGGATGCCTGACAGCTCCCTGGTACACAACACTGCTTACACTGTGGAGCATCTAAGAGGTGAGTCGCAGACAGCTCTGAGTATACACATGATGTCCCGACATCCCTCGGGCCAGCTGTGAACACACAGACAAGAGCCCGTCGCATCCCCACCTCTCTCCTCTTTACCAGACACTGGGTCTCGCTGACCTCAGACATAGCCCATATTAGAGTCCCTGGCTTCAACACATCAGAAAATCCTAAAGAAGATAAATCCAAAAGACAGATTTTTGCAAAAGACAGGCAAATAAAGCTATTCAAGGGCAATAAATGACATCTCTGGGAGTCTGAGAACCCAATAATGTGCAAGAGTCAAGTTTTCCTTTCTCTAACTTGAAATGTGTCTGGATGCATCCCACATGGAGCTGCCTGACTGGTGACATCGCGCATTCTTTGTCCCACTCAGGCAGTGGGCACGGAGAAGCTGAGTCCACTACAGAGGTCAGAGAAGTAAGGAAATTTGGAACAGGGCTCATTGGAGCTGGTGCTGGGGCCTGTTCAATCCTGGCAGCATGTCCATACTGCAACTCAAGAGGAAAAGCAAGGATAACTCACACTTCCCTTTCTCAGAGGTAGTTCTAGAAACTTCTAGGGAAAATAGAGAATGTAGCTCTGAGCTCAGGAGCTATAATCCAGTCACCTAATAGTAAAAGCCCAGTTACATAAAAATTCAAATGAAGAAAGAGAGAGACTGAGTTCCCCATCATACTGCAATGCAGCCAAGGTTAGAATTCAGTGCAGCACAAGTGTCCTGCTGGGTCTTTGCTAAGTGTCCCTCCTGATTCCTCCTAGCTAAGCTGGAACTTGTAAGAAGGGTAAGAAACATGTGCAGGGATATCAAACGGCCACTTCTCCAGAGATGACCTTGATTCAGGGGAGCTGTCATCTGGAGGAACAATGACAGTATGTCCAGAGCCAAATGGAACACTAGTGCAGAAAGTAGAACAACCAAAGCATCCAAGAGAAAGAAGGGCAGGGGCCACCAATTAAAACTAGAGAGAAGGTTCCAAGAAGAGATGGCCTTCATGCTGGGCTGGACAGGGAAGTCCAGCAGAGGCCAGGAAATGGAAACAAGGGCACATTTATCAGAAAGCACCTAGTGACCTCAGGGCACCATATGCACGGAGGAGAACATGGACAGATGGGTAAACCTCAGAAGTTCACTTGTTGCCAGGAGACAATGAGGTCCCCAGCAGCCACTTCTGCACTGTTGCACACCTACAATTGGCTGCTGCCACCGCTGTAGCTGAATACAGATCTCCTTGTTCACTTTTTGCTCTTGTTTACAGAGAAAGTTTTCTTTTTTTTTTTAACCAGCGTACTTCCAGAACTTTCTCCCATGAAAAATTCAATAACAAAAAATCCCTCTTTGCCCTCTGCCTCCATGAAGAGCAATGGAGTACATGGTTGGGCTTGGAGTCACTACAATGCTGAGAGGCTTCTCAGAATTTCGGTGTGGGGCTGGCCAAATAACTCAGCAGACTAAAGCACCTGCTTAGGCAGGCTTAGGGACCAGGGTTCGATCCCTGATGTGCCCTGCTGGCCTCAACCCCAGGGAGCACTAAGATGATGTATGAGACTAGGTGTCACACCTGCCTGTAAGCCTAGGATCAAGAGGCCCAAGGAGGAGACAGAGGGGAATACATCCCTCTCTGTTTAAGACATGTAGTTTTACATCCGAGGATTACAAGATGCCAGGTCCACATAGAGCCCTGACCAGACTCTCCAAATTATTTTTAATCCTAGAAAAAGCATTTTTGCTACAAATCTGAGAAGCTTAGCACACTCCACTTCCTTCAAGGCCAGGGACAGCTTCACTGACCACATTACTCTAGGCAGGAACCTCTCCCCAACTCCTCCCTGCTCTGTTTCTCTGCAGGACTGAAGCCACCCTATGTGCTATACTGGTGATACTGGTCAGCCACACCAACCCTCCGTGCAGATGGCAGGGGCACAGACTTTGTGCTGATCATGGTTGTGTTCCCTGAGCATGGCCAAGCAGCTGGTGTAGACATCACTCGGCCCGTATTGGAAGGAGTGATGGCTATGTAAGAGCTGGATGATTTCTCTGGCACGGGAACAACTGGAATTATTTATTCGCCCTTCAGACAAGAGCACCCAGAATTAAAAAGCCCAGATCCAAGATGAACTCAGCCTTCTGACAGACCAGACACTAGCATGTATGAATTGTGAGGAAAATAAAAAAGTATTAACTAGCGAAAGACTACCGTTGTGAAATCCATGCCATTTCTCATCTTTAAAAGACCAATGAAATAAAATTGGTATATTTAAAAATATACCAATAAGCCATAGAGGGTGGTACATACCTGTAGTCTCAAGCCTCTGTGAGGCTGAGGTAAGAGAATCAAATAGTGCAGCACTCCTTTGGCAACGTAGTGACTAAGTCAGACTTTGTCTCATAGAGACAGACACAAACAGGCAGGCAGACAGACAGGCAAGCAGGCAGGCAGGCAGACAGACAGACGGACGGGCGGGCGGGCGGACGGATGGACGGACGGACGGACGGACAGACAGACAGACAACTTGAAGTGTAGCTCAGTGCCCAAATGAAGGCCGGGTTCATTCTTTAGTGAAAGGCAAGAAAGAAAAGGCAGGAAGGATTGAAGAGAGAAAGGGAGGGAGGAAGGAGGAAAAGAAGAAAAGAAGGAAGGAAGGAGGGAGGGATTCAACAGACATAAACCAGAGCATATTACTTCCAGTATCTGAATAGAAAATTCAGTTGGAAAAACTTTTTAAACATCCTTCAAAATCAAAATAAATAGCAGTATATGAAAACTTTGTGAAGTCCAAGTGCTGCAGCTCAGCTGAGAAAATAGGGCTGGTTCAGCAGGAGTCAGCAGCAGCTCACGGTGGCCATGGGCCATGACAAGCTCTCTGCAAACAGGTTTGGATTCAGGTCCTGCTCTGCCTCTCCCCAGCTGGTCCTCCTTGCACAGCACCATTGCCTTCACCAAGCTGGGCTTCCTCTCTCACACAGGAAGGGAAGAATGACAGCCCTGACCTGCCTCATGGCCCATGCTGAGCACGGGGTGCTGTTGGCTGTCACCACCGGCCACAGCACTGCCCTGGCTGTTGACACTATGACCCAACTTCCTCAAGGTCCAGACCCTTAATGACATGTGTTCAACCTTGGCCATTGCTACCTCCTGTTCCCAAAGGCCATGGCCACCATCTAGAGGGCTCAGGGTCCGTGTTCTCCCAGTGCGGGAGCCTTGCTTTCCTCCTGAGGTACACACTGACCTCAGGTTTCTCTCAGTCCATATTTGCTGTTCATGTCAATAATCCACAAGACCTCAGATCAGTATCTGCTCACCAGCTCTCCCCTCTGGCTTTGATCACACAGAGGAGATGAAGACTAATTTCCTGGTTTCCTTCTCATATGGAAAAGCTTTCAGGGCTTCTGGCCTGTATGCTGTGCACAGCTCCAGTGCACTCACGCTTCACGCGCAGGCATGGCCATTTCTGGGTACAATGCAGAAGGCAACCCCCCAATCTCCACACACTAGGTCAGACAGTGCAGACTATAAAGAATAACTCTTTTCTGTGCAAAAGGATTATGAATTCCAGGATCCTCACCAGATTGCTCAATGTCCTTATGAATGTTCATGATAAAGCTCTTTAAAATATGAACTTGTGAAAAAGAAGCAGATTTTCAGACATACCCTGAGTGCTGTTCTGAGCCTGGAAACCAGTTATACTGGGCTTCAAATCCACCTCGAGGCATAGCAGTGTCACGCTAGTATTTTCTCCCTCTTCATTTTTTAAAATGCTGAGTAATTCACCTCAAAGTTACCAGTTACTGCCCATGCTGGGCTCTCTGTGGGAAGCATCTCAATGACCAGAAGAACTTGGACTCTGCTTCACAATGAGCCAGCTGACAAGTCTAGCACTTTCCCTAGTCAACAACTTGTGACCTTATGACCAAGGAAGTAGTAAAATCAGCACTCAATAACTTCACTCAATCAATAAAAAGGATGGTTGACTTTGAGACTTGCACTATAAATTGTACACTAAGGAATCACCACCTGGGTCTAGGTGTGCATGTGCTCAGCTTCTAATCCTCTTACTTATGAACTCGTTGCAGGTTTCATCTCCCTAGAAGATGGTTTCTAGGAGAACAAAGAAACACATTTCCATTATTAAAATGAACACTTTTGTAAAAGGAGAGTCTCAGAGAATTAAGTTTGTGGAGGACCTCAGGAATCTGCTTCAAATCTTCCTGTCATCCCTCTACTCAAGACAGTCATTCTCCAGATCACAGCCCCCAGGAATTGGTTAGAAATGTGAGTTTTCAAGCCTCACCAGGACCTCCTTGGATCAGCTCTAAAGGTGACTATGGTTCATGTTAAACACTGAGGAACTGCTGGCCAAACACATGAAATAGCTTGTCACAGACTTGGAAATAAGCAGTAACCCAATGCTCTTGTGCTTTATGGAATAGCTGCATAAGATGAAGTATTCCTGGTGCTCAGAGAAAGACACCACAGTGCACTCCTACCTGTCTTGTGGGTTCTTAGATGAAAACTGTGACTCTGAATCCCCCTTTGGATTCACTGGCCACAGACGTCAAAGGTTGAATGCCCATAGCACATCCTTCCTCTGCTGCCTTGGTCTCTCTGGCCTCCTTGATGTCGACTGTGAAGTCTTCCATGGCCAGATCTTTCCAATGGTTCTCTTTCCTTTCTTTCAGCGAGGCACTTCCTGTGATTACACTTTAGTGGTGCATTGCCTCCCCCAGGCCACTATATCTGGAAGGGTAGGGCTCTCTGCCTACCCAGAACTCCTCATAACATCTCCCTTCCCAGGCATGGATGCTCCTGGTCTCACCTTCCTTACTACTCCCTTGTCTATACTGCCAGCCCCGGGATCCCAGGACACCCATCTCCCTGTCACACCTCCAGCATCCTGAATGGCATCTTGGCATCACTATTTAACCAACCAGTAGGGACTACAAAAGGATCTATGTGCTTCTTTCACAAGAGATAATATATACCCATTTTATTATTGATCGATTGACTCTTTGGCGTTAATAATTAATTACTAGCCTAAAAAGGAATTCTTTGGATGCAAGAATGTAACTTTTACAGCAACCTTTTTCTTCATAAAATTTGCAGCTACCAAGTTATTTTTTTCTTTTTAAGATATGTATACTCATGAATATTTGGTCATTAGTTGCACCATAGATAGTCCCATCCTTGGACACAAGTAGCATGGCTATAGCCACTTCAGCATCCTGCTACTCTTCTAATTTCCTAGTCAGAGGGACAATGACCTGGAGCCTTAGGTTTCCATATAGATCCCAGAGAATGTGTGACACCATCCAGGCAGGCCTCCTGTTTCACCTCTACATGTGTACTGTGTTTAACTTTAGTCAACTCAACTTGGATGTGGGCAGAGTCCTAGATGTCCATAAAACCCAGCCTATCCCTAACCCTGCTGAGAAGTTTATGATGCAGCTAGATCTTCACACAGTGCTGCTCCTGGGTCTCACTGAGTCATGAAGCAGGCTCATCACACATCCATCTGTGGATAGCCTGATATAAAGCAGCCTCAGAAGACACAAAGCCCCAGGTGTCCTTGATTATAAGGAGCACTGGTACCCACCAAGGAGTCTGGATTCCCCAAAGGCAAGCTAAAAATATTGCCTAGCCTGACCTCATGAGGGCACAACCAGTGGAGGTGGACTCTTGGGCCTGAGATCCAGGAGAGACCCCTCACTGAGCTTCACGAGAACCTCTGGGTATCGATATTATCTCTACTGAGAATGAAAAGAATGGAATTTCAGAGAAGTCAGATCCCTTGCCCATGACCACTGTCACTTATTTCTTAACTTGTTCCAGAAAGGATTTAAGTCAGCTCACAAAGCTACATGCAGAATGGAATAAAACCTAGGGAATGAAGAAAACAGGAAAGAGAAAAATGAAACCAGGTTTGTGATGAACTTTAAAAATAAAATGCATGGCCTCGAGTTGTGTGCACTTGATAAAAATGGGTCACAATCTTGGCCCTGAGCTGGCTGATAACCACTGGGAAAAGGATAAAAGGAACAGCCCACAGCCCCAAGTTTTTGCCCTGTTTTCTTAGGAGAGGATGCTGAGTTTTCATTGAGAATATTGTAACACTTAGTGCACAAATAATATTAGATAACATTATTTTCTCTATCCATTCAGTAAGGAGAAAGAAGTAGGGCAATAGGAAACTACAGCAGGAAGACATAATCTAACAAAGAGCTAAGCACCAAGTAGAGCCTAGAGCTTTCTTTCCATCCAGGGTCCTCAGGTGGTTTCCTGCCGCTGACACCCCGGTGTTAACCTTGGGCCATCACAGAAAGGTTACGTGATACTCACATCACGACCTGAGGAGATGAAGAATATAGGCATCAAGAAGGTTAAAACAGACAAAACATGTTTTCCTAAACCCTATATTCGCCTAAGAGAAATCAAAGCGCTTGGGTTTCTTTCAACCTCAGGCATGTGCAGCACATAAAGAATGAATGTAGGGGGATCTTTACATCTAGATCCATACATCAATCTTAGAGAATTAATCAGCACTTTCCTATCCAATTCCCATTGCCCTAGTAATTGAAGTAATTTAGGAAGAGCACATTGTAGACATTTTAATTAATTCCAAAGTACTGTCTGGTTTTGTTTTGCTTTGTCTTAGGAAAAACTATCAAATTCTGCACAAGATATGAGCTTCTTCCAGACAGTCTAGAAATGACCATGGCAAATAAAAGAAAAACACTTCTCCCACTACCAACCCCAGATAGCACTGGTCCTTCTGAAAGCAAACTATACAAAGCAGGTTTGTGTTTCAGGGCAATGAAATCATATCAGTAATAAAACCAGCCTGACTGAGCCTTGCCCTAGCCAGGCCTGGATGAGAGCATTCCAGGAGTGCCTGATACTGTCCTCCTCGCAGGCCTGTATGGCCACTCGGGGTCCTCTCATGATCGACTTGGACTCCTGAGACATCATCCAGGCCTTCCCGGCACGGACTCACTGCCCAGCTTCTACTACTCACATGCTGAGTTCCTTGGAGGCTGTGTGGCTGCCAGTATACTTCACAACCTCACACACTACCCAGTGCCTTCCAGAATCATCCGGACCATAGTGACCTGCATGCTGGGCCTCAAATAGGCCTTGGCCTTGCTAGGAGGGGTTTTCTGCTCTCTCTGCCTTCATGGGCTCCTGGCTAAGGAGAGGGGTCATATCACAAGGGGGATCCCCGGGAAAACTTTCCGTCTACCCATGAAAAGTTGATTGCCGTAACTCCTGTATATCAAGTCACACTACATCTTCCTCTTTGCCTCTGTCAGTTGGGAATGGCTCCTCTTCCTACTTATGCTACATTCTCTGAAGGGACAGTTCTGTCACCGGTGGGGACCATAGGTACTGCACCCGCCACAGTACCTGGCAGATCATAGTTGCTCCATGAATGTTGTAAGAAAGGAAGGAAGTAATCAACTTTTCTCTGAAGCTCATGGCAGAAGCAGGGCAGGTGTGAGCCTGATGCACAAGGAAATGTGCAGGCAGCCATGGCGGCACATACCATGCCCTGTCACAGTGAACCACACCCATCTGTCAGCTCCGCGGGCCGCAGTGATCTTTCGCTCCTCTGTGCCTCCTTAGCGAGCACCACAGTGAGGTGAGGAAATCACCACACACATCAGCCTCAGCTTCATGATGCAGAATGAAGCTCTACTGAAGACAGGCCGTGCTGCCTCTTGTGGCTAAGAAATCACAAGAAGCTCACTGGTTGCCCTTTTTGACAGAGACAGTTTTTCCTGAGGGTTTTGGTCACCAGATAGTTTTAAAAGGGGAGTTTCGGATGGGAGCTCCCAGCCACTGGTAATTGTCCCAATCTCCAGAGAACTTAGAGAGACTCTTGTAAGAGTTCAACAAGAGGCATGTGGTCAAGTCTCAATAAAAAAAAACTTAGGAAACCAAAGGTGTGGGCCAGTGTCCCCAGCTGGAGACAGCCAGCGAATATCATGATGTACTTTAGCTGTTAGGCGGTAACACCAGGCCACAGTGCCGCTGGCAGAGGACAGCAAGAGCTCCAGGCTAGGTTAGCTCTGCACGCTGTCCCAGGCATCTGCCGTGTTTTATGTCTAGTTCTCTCTCATGCAGTCATTGGGCCAGGCTTCTAGAGTTTCTGATCAACTCATGATCCAATGCTGGGATTATGGGTGTGAGTGCTACTCCCATGGGTATCGTATAACACAATATAAGGAGGAGAGAGAGGCCTGCTCAGTGCTACTTCTCTGCCTCTGCTCCTCCTTTTTGGTCTAACTGTTTTGCTACTTTCCACTGCCACATGCCACTCTGCCTTGGAGCCAGGCAAGTATAGACTGAAACCTCCACAAACTGTGAGCTAAATAAACTTTTCTCTTTTTAATTTTGGGTGTCAGGTATTTTGTCCCAGCAACGAGAGAAAAGTAACTAAGACAACATCACTCGGGATTTCAATCTGAATGGTGTCCTACATGATGCTGCAGCCACAAATGCAATGACTTGGGAGAATTCTGTGCACATAGCTGTCTGGGCAGGTGTCAAAGGACACCTCCACCCTTGTGGGTCAGAGCAAAGTTGGTTCTGTATCTACTCAGACCCCATCCCAGATGTTCCTCTCCTCGTTCTTTTTCCCCGTTCTATGTCTGTTCTGCTTTCAAAGTAGCATTTGTCTGATCAGAATGAAAAACTAACCATGATAGGATTTTAGAGGCACATAAATGGTGCTTCAAGTATCTTCATGCTTTTCTTAATAAATCACTTGTTTTTTATTTCAGCTATTAAAAAATGTGCCTTACACAAATCATCCTTCAGAGCCAGACTCCAGTCAGCAGTGAGTCAGTACAGACCTGGCTCTCAGGCCACTGATAGACCCAGTGACTAAGATGGAGAAGGACAAGGAAAGGCTCAGGAGAAGCCACCTGAGGCTCCAGGTCAGCCTAGCAAAAACCCCGGCACACTGCCAAGGCAGAGGGAACTTCTCTACAAGGATGCCAGAGGCCCGGGGCAGAGGCCAGCTGATGTGACAGGATCCTCACACCAAAGGACTCTTGTGGCTGTCATCCCAGGAGGTTGACTTGAGACAGTAAGACCAGCAGAGAGAGACCAGGGCAGAACCACTGTCAATGGAAGCCTGGTATAAAGCCAGCTCAAGCTCCAGGTATGGGATAGAGTAGGAGCCAAAAAGATCACTTGACTGGGAGGAGAAAGTCTGGAGATACACCCAGGACTGGGCCCACAGAACTCACACATGGACTGAAGAGGGTGTAGGTGAGAGGCCAGGAAGAGCAGCTTGAGAGAAATATAAGGGTGGAGAAAGGAAGGACATCCCCTCTCCCTGGGGAACCTAAAACTCAGTGCTGGAGAGACCACAGCATGCCACAGCATTCATATCAAGTGATGACAGACAGGATCGGGAGTACCTAAGAAGCCCAGAGAGCATTTACGGGGCAGACAGCTGAGCGTTCAACTAAGGCAATCATGCAGAAGGGAGGGTCTGTCGGGAGGCGGGAGGAAGAGCTGGACTCACAGACCTGTGTGTGTGTGTGTGCTCGCGCGTGTGCGGCCACAGAGAACAAAACAGCTTGGGGAAGAGGCTGGAAAGAGAAAGAGCAAGTGAGAGAAATGAAAGAGGAAAAGTGGCTGGGAAGGGAGAAGGGGAGAACCAAGTAGCCGGAGGCAAGGGTTAAACTTTTACGTGACTGGAAAGTTGAAGTCTGGTAGGCGGCACAACTGAAGTGTGTACTGCCACACAGAGCCAGCATGCCTTGATTACAGATCCAAGGTGACAGCCAGTGCTAAAAGCTGAGACAGCAAAGCCTACAATAAATAACACACTGTAAAGATCATCTAATTTTTTGGAGGAATCTAGTTCGAGTAGGCATTTATTACAAGTCACTGAAAGAATTGAAAATGTCCCAAGCAAGATCTTTGAAGTAAGGGAAATGGACTGGATGGTAATGATAGAATACTAGTTAGGTTTACATGACTTCACACACACACACACACACACACACACACACACACACACACACTTCTGCACTCCTACCATTGTCTCTCATCTATATTTATGAAGAATGATTGGCTTCCTTTTTAAGGAAAGAAAATACTTTGCTCAGGGTCCTAGAAGGGATCCCTGGCCATCACAGAGCCCCAGTACATGCAGGGCCATTGTCCCACCCTGGTTCCAAGGCTGTCTTGCTGCCTGTCACCACCCCTACCTCTGCAGTAAAGGACACATCTCTGAATCCCTGGCATCCCCTCAGTTCCCACTGCAAAGCATCAAGATGGGCCAGAGGAAAACCTTGGGAAAACCACTGCAAGGACAGAAGGGAGCACTTCCTAGAGTCAGGGTCCTTAGACCCAGTGGTGGTTCACTCTGAGTTACACTGCGCCTGGGAGAGCAGAGAGGGAGACAGGGCTGAGTGTATGCTAGAACTATGCGGGCCTCGAGGCACTCGCTTTCCTTCTCCTGGCTTCCCTGTAGAGTTGCCACTGAGTAGCAGAACACAAAATTATGAGGTGTGATTTGGAAAAACTAAGTTCAAAAAAATTATTACAGTGCCTGGTAAACACAGGGTCCTGAGTTCAATCTCCAGTGCCACAAAATAAAAATAAAAATAAAATTATATGTTGGATACACTTACCCCAGCATTCTTGCCACTTACTCAAGCAGCTCAGAAAAGTCTTCTTTTATCCTTGCCTTGGTGTC
>PVJA010048427.1:0-14238 GCA_004027025.1 Myocastor coypus
AGGGTCTCGCTATGCAGTTGAGGCTGGTCCTGAGCTCACTTTTGTAGCCCAGGCTGGTCTCGAACTCACATCAATTCTCCTGCCTCAGCCTCCCAAGTGCTGGGATTACAGGCGTGAGCCACCATGCCCGGCCAGAGACAGTCTTTAAGAAGCAACATAAGATGGTGGCACATGCCTGTAGTCCCAGCACTTGGGAGGTGGAGGTCTGAGGATAGGTGCAAGTTCGAGACCAGCCTAGGCTACAAAAGTGAGTTCAAGGTCAGCCTGAACCGCATAGTGAGACCCTGTCTCAAAAAGACAGAAGAAGAAGAAGAAGAAGAAGAAGAAGAAGAAGAAGAAATGTAAGAAGTACTCAGTTACAGGGCACTTGCTCAGCATAGAAGAGAACCTGTGTTCCAGACCGGGGAGATAGCTCAGTGAAATAAGCACTTGCCTGGCAAGAGCAAGGTCCTGAGTTCAATCCCTGGTACGAAAAAACAAAAAACAAAGAGAACCTGTGTTCCATCCCCAGCACCACAAAACACACCACACACACACACACACACACACACACACACACACACACAACCAGGTCCATCCTACCAGCCGTTTGTATCCACAGTATTTGAGAAACCCACTTCCTTTAAGGAGCAGACTAGAGAAGACAGAATAGGTAGTTGAGTGAGAAAGAAAAAAGAACCAGTCATGGTGGTGCTCAGCTGTAATCCCAGATACTCAGTAGGCTGAAGCAGGAAGATCATAAACTCAAGGCCAGAACAGGCAACTTAGGGAGACCATCTCAACAAAATAAAAAATAGACAGGATTGAGGATGTAGCTCATTGGTAGTTCATGCTGGGTTGGATCCCAGGAAGCAGGGTAGGGAGAACTAAGGATTGTATACTAATGAATTTGACTACCTAATGACACAGAAAACAGTAAAGATGGCCAGGAGATAACTCAGTGGTCTAGGCACATACCATGCAAGTGCAAGTACCCAGGCTCAATCCTAGGTACTGCATGTCATGCCAGCCCTGGAACCTCGGGTAAGGTAGTGCATGCCTATAATCTCAACACCAGGGAGGCTGAGACAAGAGGATCACTCTGAGTCCAAGCTGCATATTGAGACCCTATACCAAACATAAATAAAATTTAAAAAGAACACATTACTGTTTTATGAAACAGTGTTATGAAACACAAACAAAACCTTAGCATCAGTGTGGTCACAATCACGTAAACATGTATTATATATGACTGAAAAGACCAGGAAGAGGGTAGAGAGATAGCCCTGTGGCACAGGTGCCTGCCTGCTAAGTGCAAGGTCCTGAGTTTGAACCCCAGTCCCATCAAAAAAAAAAAAAAAAAAAGACCAGGAAGATACATAAAATGTTTACCTTTGTTTCATGCATTTATTTTATTTACTTTATTTAGGACAAGGTCTACAGGTTCTCACTACATAGAACAGGCTCATAATGCTTCTCTTGTTTTCAGCCTCCCAAAGTGCTGGGATTGCAGGCGTGAGCCACCACACCCAGTCTCAATCGCCCTCTCACCTTGCCTTGAAGGCAGGACCAGCACGGCACACCAGGAATCATCCCAGGCCACTGCACTCTGCCTAAGCAGGTGCTTTAGTCTGCTGAGCTCTCAGGCTGGCCCTTGTTTCATCCATTTATTTATTTATTTATTTATTTTTTTTTTTTTTGTCTTTTTGAGACAGGGTCTCGCTATGCAGTTCAGGCTGGCCTTGAGCTCACTTTTGTAGCCCAGGCTGGTCTCAAACTCGCATCAATCCTCCTGCTTCAGCCTCTCGAGTGCTGGGATTACAGGCGTGCACCACCACGCCCAGCTAAGATTTTTTTAAAAATGTTTTTTCTTACTCCAGAACTTTTGTTTGTTTGTTTACTTATTTTTATGGCCGGCTCAGCCTGCCCTGAGGGCAGGGCTGGTGCAGCATGTGATGCCGGGGATTGAACCGTGGTCCCTGCAGCCGCCTGCAGACGCTTTAGGCCACTGAGCCATCCTGCCGGGCCCCAAGATATTTTTTTTTCTCTCAAACCTCATTTATGGGCCCAGCAGGATGGCTCAGTGGTCTAAAGCGCCTGCTTGGAAAAGCTTGGGCGGCTGCAGGGACTGCGGTTTGATCCCCGGCACCACAGGCTGTGCCAGCCCTGCCCTCAGGGCAGGCTGAGCCTGCCATGGAAATAAACAAACAAACAAACAAAAGTTCAAACCTCATTTATTTGTGTGATTGTGTTATGGCTGGCTCAGCCCGCCCTGGGGTGGGGGTGCGCAGCATGTGGTGCCAGGGATGGAGGAGTGGTCGCAGTGTTTGTCTTAAGTTTCCTCCGCAGGAGCTTTAGACCACTGAGCCATCTCGCTGGCCCAAAATTTATTTTTTTAAAAGGTAGATGTAAGCCGGGCGTGGTGGCTCACGCCTGTAATCCCAGCACTTGGGAGGCTGAGGCAGGAGGATTGGTGCGAGTTCGAGACCAGCCTGGGCTACAAAAGTGAGCGCAGGACCAGCCTCAACTGCATAGCGAGACCCTGTCTCAAAAAGACAAAAAAAAATAAAAGGTAGATGTAAAATTTTTTATTTTATTTATTATTTATTTATTATTATGGCTGGCTGAGCCGACCCTGGGGGTGGGGCTGGCACAACTTGTGGTGCTGGGGGATCAACCCACAGTCCCTGGGGTTGCCTAAGCTTGTCTAAGCAGGCACTTTAGACCGCTGAGCCATCTCGTTGACCCCCAAAATAAAATTTATGTGGCCACACTTTCTATTTCTAAAATATGGAATGTGCGGGCCTGGTGGGATGGCTCAGTGGTCTAAAGCACCTGCTTAGGAAAGCTTAGGCAACTGCAGGGATGGCAGTTCGATCCCCGCCACCACATGCTTCATCGACCCTGAGGGCAGGCTGAGCCGGCCATAAAAATAAATGAACAAACAAAAGTTCTGAAACAAGAAAAAAAATATGGAATGTGGACAAGCTTCTTTTCTTCTTCCTTTTCTTTTTTTTTTTTGTATTTTAGGGAAGCGTCTACAGAGTGTTCAGGGTCTCACTGCTAGATCAGACTCTTAGTGATTTGTGGCATTTACAGCCTCCTAAGAGCTGGGATTACAGGCAGGAGTCACCATCACCATGCCGTCTCAATTGCCATCTCAGCACACCCGGGGACAGCAAGCTCCTGGATGGAAACCTTGCAAGCCAGCCTGCTCTTTTCTCTTCCCTTCCCTCACCCCTCCCTTCTAGGTGGAGAAAGCAGGACAGGAAGCTGTTGGGTGATTTTCTAGCTGTGGCACTTCGGGAAGGAACACAGGTTTTGCTTTTCTTTCTGACCAGTATGTTCCCTGTGTGGCTATGTGTCTATTTGCCATGCATTTCGCTAAATTAGCCTGATCTCTACATACTCTCATTTTTCTCAGTTTGTGCTTTGGTCAGAAATTCCAACACTTGACCTTGCCACACTGGTAGTCGCTATCTTGTTAGCTTTGTCACTGTGCATAACTTACATGGACAGGTGTCACCAGGTGTAATCTTTTTTTTTTCTATCTCCTTTTCTTGTTTTTTTCAATTTTTAAAAAATTTTATTTTTGGGGGCCTGGCGGGATGGCTCAGTGGTCTAAAGAGCCTGCTTGGGAAAACTTGGGCAGCTTCAGGGACCACGGTTTGATCCCCGGCACCACATGCTGTGCCAGCCCTGCCCTCAGGGTGGGCTGAGCCAGCCATAAAAATGAGTGAATAGGGGCCTGGCAGGATGGTTCAGTGGTCTAAAGCGCCTGCTTGGGAAAGCTTTGGCGGCCTCATGGACCGCGGTTCAATCCTCAGCACCACATGCTGCGCCAGCCCTGCCCTCCAGGCGGGCTGAGCCGGCCATAAAAATGAGTGAATAAACAAAGGTTCTGAAACAAGAAAAAAATAAAAAAAATAAAAAATAAAAAAAAAATGAGTGAATAAACAAATAAAGGTTCTGAAACAAGAAAAATAAATAAAAAATTTTTAAAAATTTATATTTTTTTCTTGTTTCAGAACTTTTGTTTGTTTGTTTATTTTTATGGCCGGCTCAGCCTGCCCTGAGGGCAGGCTGGCGCAGCATGTGGTGCCCGGGATCAAACTGTGGTCCCTATAGCCACCCAAGCTTTCCTAAGCAGGTGCTTTAGACCACTGAGCCATCCTGCTGGGCCCCTCTCCTTTTTTTTGTTTGTTTTTTTAAATTTTTATTTATTTATTTATTTATTTTTAAATTTTTGAGACAGGGTCTCACTGTGCAGTTCAGGCTGGCCTTGAGCTCACTTTTGTAGCCCAGGCTGGTCTCGAACTCACACTGATCTTTCTGCCTCAGCCTCCCAAGTGCTGGGATTACAGGTGTGAGCCACCATGCCCGGCTCTGTTTTTTTTTTTAGAATAACCGGCTTTGTGGGCTAAACTTCTGATTTTGGAGAGCATACGAGTTTATAGAGAGCAAGAAAAGGAAACTTTTTCTTTGTTCCTCCTCAAAAAGTAAAAATAGTGTCCTATCCCTTTAAGAACTCCGGGTGGTTGCTGGCTTGGGAGGGTACAGGGAGGCACGGGGACTTGGATACCCTAAGGCAAAACTGGGGCTAGGCCCCGGAGCTGGCTGAGAAAGTCAGTCTTACCTCCCACCACGGGGGAGAAATGGAGAGGAAAAGTAAATCTTTTTTTTTTTTTTTTTCTTGTTACAGAACTTTTGTCTATTTTTATGGCCGGCTCAGCCTGCCCTGAGGGCAGGACTGGCACAGCAATGTGGTGCCAGGGATTGAACCGTGGTCCCTGGAGCCGCCTAAGCTTTCCTAAGCAGCAGGCGCTTTAGACCACTGAGCTATCCTGCCAGGCCCCAGGAAAGGTAAATCTTGTCCATTTCAAAATTTGAGGCTTTTGGCAGGAATCAGGTAGCCAACAGCAATGCACTCTGGTCCAAGGACCTGCCTGAGGCCTTCCTCACTGGTTTTTATGTTTTTCTTTGTTTAAGTGAAGATAAGTTAAAGACCTATGCCTAATCCTAGTAAAGAAACTGAAGTTAATTAAACAAATTAAAAAAAAAAAAAAGATCCATCACAATACTTCGTACTGCTATCAGAGTAAATATAAAAGATGCTTTTCTGTCAAAGACAGCCTGCCTGTAATCCTAGCACTCTAGGGGAGGCTGAGGCAGGAGGACTGCTGCAAGTACGAGGCCAGCCTGTGCTCCACAGCAAGACTGTCTCAAAGAGCTAAAGAAGATGTTTTTCCCCTGTAGTTTCAAGTGCAGGTTGGACACCAAGAGGTTCAAGGAGGTGGTGAAAAGAACTTTGCTTGGGAGGAGTCTGGGCTGCGCAGGGCCAGCACATGGCCAGCCCCTTTCTCTCCAGTGAGTTAATGGGTCCAAATATGAGGCGTGGGGCTGAGGGGGCGCTTCTTTCTGTGGTATGTGGTAAAATCATACCCACGTCACTCTAAGGTTCTCAAGTAGAAATGTCTCTGTGTTGTGAAGCTGCACCGGGGCACCTGGTGGACTTTGGGTCTCTCCTCCATGCATGGGATGATGCCTTAAGGAGCAGAGCCCTAGTTGTCAGCCTCTGTCTCTAGTTCCTGAGACAAGCACATGACGTATCTATGGGATCTCTTCACCCTGTGGATTTCTCAGCCTTCACCACTAGGCTGTTTGATCCTGGTTCTCTCAAACAAGAACAGCTTATCCGCTGTTGTAATACAGTCTGGGTTCAATGGGGAACTGGAAGGTGGCAAAAGATGAGTACAGGATGGCACTCTGTACTGTGACATACTGTATAGTTACAGCATTACTGCTTAAAACATGAAAGGTGGCATAGAAAATCTTATGGTCACACTTTTATAACTTTATCCAAGAGAAGGTTCAAGAACCTATTGCATTCTGTACAGGCCCCAAGGAAGACAGAAATAGCCTGGATAACCCAGTTCTAAGACCCCCATTTTTTTCTCAGGGTTATCTCAGTCTTGCTCATCTATTTAGGAAGGACAACCACAGTCAGAGGCCACCTGACCTCTTTTGTCATCCTCAGGCCCTGGAACAGCTGCTCTTTCCATAGGGATGAAAAGGAGCATTAAAAAGTCTGCAAACTATCATGCAGTGCACAGAAGAAATTCCAGCTTTGTTTCACAACTGAGTTGTTTCCTACACTTCCAAAAGCATACTAACACAGATCCACCTTCTACGGAGGGAGAGCCACTAGTTAGACAGCATTTCACCTGTCAACAACCCCCAGATATAAGCTAAAAAAATAAAATGGGCCGGGCGTGGTGGTGCACGCCTGTAATCCCAGCACTTGGGAGGCTGAGGCAGGAGGATCGGTATGAGTTCAAAACCAGCTTGTGCTACAAAAGTGAGCTCAAGACCAGCCTGAACTGCATAGCAAGACCCTGTCTCAAAAAGACCAAAAATAAAATAAAATAAAAATAAAACAAAATGGGGCCTCAGATACTGATAACCCAACTGCTGAACACAGGCTTTTCTGTGTTCAACAATCAGGCCCCAGAGGAGAGAGAAAAGAGGGTAAGATTATAGCTATTGCCATTGGTAATGCTCTAAGCCCACCCCGGTCCACTAAGGAAAAGCCCAAGGACAACAACCAAGACCAGGTCCTGTTTGAAGGGTCAGAACACTGGATCCTGGGCACAACACAGCAGCCAGCCTCTGCCTGGGCCCTGTCCGAAATGGAAGGCAGGTAAAGTGCACGACTCTGGCACCGGAGGCCTGACTGTCCCACTTCCAGGGAGAGGCCAGCACCCTCATTTCCTGCTCTGACAACTGAGGAGGTGACCCTGCACTGCCCCTGTCCACAGACATCTCCATCTCAGAGGAGCTCTGAGTAAAATGAGATGACATGGGTGAGCCAATGCAAGTCTTTGATGTGGGGACACCTCGTTCTGTTTTGATTTCCTTCTCTAGGAAACTCTAAATCTGCAGCCACAATGGAGGCTGTAAGGAGCTACTGTCAGAGAATTTTCACTCCTGCTCTGATGTGTTGCATGGAAGGTGAAATATTTAAGCATGAGCTTCTAATAGTCCCACAGTCTCCTGCTCCCCTGCTAGCAAGAGATTTATTAACAAAGTTGGGTGCGATTCTCAAATTTTGGCTGGGACTATACGAGGTCTCCCTGACCAAATTAGCCAACAGGTGAATCCTGCCGCTAGATTCAGCTATGCCAATAGTTAAAAGACTAAAAGAGGGGCCCGGCAGGATGGCTCAGTGGTCTAAAGCGCCTGCTTGGGAAAGGTTGGGTGGCTACAGGGACCGAGGTTCGATCCCTGGCACCACAGGCTGCACAAGCCCTGCCCTCGGGGCGGGCTGAGCCTGCCATAAAAATGAGTGAATAAACAAACAAAGGTTCTGAAACAAGAAAAAAATAAATAAAATAAAATAAATTCTTTAAAAAAATTTAAAAAAAAAAGACTAAAAGAGTCCAAGTGATTTCCTAATCAAAAACAGTATCCAAACAAGGAAGAGGCACACAAAGACCTCCAGCCTCTCATAAACAGATTTCTCAAACACAGCCCTCAAAAACCATGTCAGTCCTCCTGCAATAATCCCATTCTCCCAGTAATTAAGCTCTCAAAAGAACATAGGATGGAGCCAGGCATGGCGGCTCACACCTGTAATCCCAGCACTTGGGTGGCTAAGACAGGAGGATCGGTATGAGTTCGAGACTGGCCTCGGCTACAAAAGTGAGCTCAAGGCCAGCCTGAACTGCGTAGTAAGACCCTGTCTCAAAAAAAAAAAAAAAAGAACATAGGACAGTACAAGACTTCCACCTAATTAATGGGGCTGTTACTCCAATCCATCTTCTAATGGCAAATCCATATATAATTCTCTCTCTCAAATTGTAAATGATGGGGCTGGGGAGATAGCTCCATGGCACAAGTGCCTGCCTGGCAAGTACAAGGTTCTGAGTAGGAACCCGGTCCTACCAAAAAAAAAAAAATCTAGATGATAATAATTTTTTTTTTTTTTTTGGTCTTTTTTTTTTTTTTGAGACAGGGTCTTGCTATGCAGTTCAGGCTGGCCTTGAGCTCACTTTTGTAGCCCAGGCTGGTCTCGAACTCACATTGATCCTCTTGCTTCAGCCTCCCAAGTGCTGGGATTACAGGCATGAGCCACCATGCCCGGCTCTAGATCATAATAATTATTATTAATAATATATGCCTTATATTTAAAAGACTCATTCTTTTTCACTCCTCTACATCCTGGTTCTCAGTTTGTTTGTCTTTAAGTGGGAAAATCCCATTCCAAGAGAAAAACAATATACTTGGGCATTACTCCCACTAGAGTTTATAGACAGTTCTCACCGTTTTTTTTTTTTTTTTAACTTTTGTTGTTTATTTTTTATTTTTATGGCCGGCTCAGCCTGCCCTGAGGGCAGGGCTGGCACAGCATGTGGTGCCAGGGATTGAACCGCGGTCCCTGCAGCCGCCCAAGCTTTCCCAAGCAGGTGCTTTAGACCACTGAGCCATCTTGCCAGGCCAGTCCTCACCTTTTTGCTTGAGCACTACAAAAATTCTTAGCCGGGCGTGGTGGCTCACACCTGTAATCCCAGGGGAGGCTGAGGCAGGAGGATTGGTGCGAGTTCAAGACCAGCCTGGGCTACAAAAGTGAGTTCAAGGCCAGCCTCAACTGCATAGCAAGACCCTGTCTCAAAAAGACAAAAAAAAAAAGTAATGTTGATTGAATGTGTTAATGTTTGTTTGATCAATCTTATATACCTATATCTATTAATCTAAACTGATCTGAGTATGAAAATATGTAATATAACCATTGTTAAATTTATACAATAAAAATATTAAATCATAAAAAAGCTCAATATCCAGGATATCTGTGTGTGTGTGTGTGTGTGTGTCTTTTCTTTTGTACTGGGAATCAAACTCACAACCTTGTGCTTGCCAGGGATGCAGTGTCCCTCTGAGCTATCTCCGCAGGTCCTGGGACATTCTTTTTTTTTTAATTATTATGGCCAGCTCAGCCTGCCCTAGGGGTGGGGCTACCACAGCATGTGATGCTGGGAATGGAACTTCCATCCCTGCAGTTGCCTAAGCTTTCCTAAGCAGGTGCTTTAGACCGCTGAACCATCTCACCAGCTCTCGGATACATTCTTTTTTTTTTTTTTGTCTTTTTGAGACAGGGTCTCGCTATGCAGTTGAGGCTGGTCCTGCGCTCCCTTTTGTAGCCCAGGCTGGTCTCGAACTCGCACCAATCCTCCTGCCTCAGCCTCCCAAGTGCTGGGATTACAGGCGTGAGCTACCACGCCCGGCTTCGGATACATTCTTACACCTGGAAAATGGCAGCTATCTAGGGACCAGACCCAGGCTGTGATCTTGAGTCTCTCCACCAAACAATTTCATTCCTTCCTGGGAATGGCACACTTTTGTAGGATCTGGCCACCTTATTTTGGGCTAATGACAAAGCTTCTGTATGAGGCAATAAAAAGCCCTAAGGCTGTGCCCTTAGAGAGGACAAAAGTGACTGACCATGCCTTCAGGAAATTAAAGCTTGCCCTTACTCAGAATCCAGCACTGAGAATACCTGACTTACAATCTATTTTTCTTTATGTATCTAGAAAGGGAAGAATTGCTTTTGAGGTCTTGGCCCAAATGATGAAAAGAGCTGTGCCCAGTGGCATACAGGTGACTGCGGGATGGCCACCCTGCAGAACAGCAATAGCTCGGATGAGATGTGGACAGCATAAAAATGACTGCCCCCCCTGAAAGCCGCTATCATGTGTGAGTCTGCATGGTAGCCTGCACTGCACATCTCACATACATGTGCTTCTGTTCATGCCTTTATCCGGTTTTTGTTTTTTTTACAGGGACCCAACCTTTTGCCAGGCAGGCACTGTGCCTCTAAACTATATCCCTGGTCCGGATCTTCCTTTTTTTTCCCCTTTGGCCCAAGTTAGCTCTACAGAGGTGGTTTCTTCCATAATCATTTACCCCACATTTTTCAAATAACTTTTTGGCACTGTTACTGGTTTGTCTCATTCAATTCTTTGTTTGAGGCAAAAGCCTGGAATACTTTTGACTGGTGAGCCACCTCTAAAGGAGCTACCCTATAACATTCACATTCTCAATCCAGTTGCATCTTCCCTGAGCAAAGATACCCAAGAATTCCTGACTAGTGACGAAGCTGGAAGTTTGTGAGATCTTGAAGAACCGCCCTCTTGAGCAGTCAGCACCAAGACTGCTGGGACCTAGGGAAAGTGAGGGTAGAAACAAATTGGGTTTTTCTAGCAACAGCCAAGATTAGTCACGTGGTGGCATTGGGAGGATTCCCCGACCCTGCTAATTCCTTTGAGATCACTCACCACCCCTCCCAGGACCTCCCCTGGGAACCCGAGAAAACCCCTTGTCTTTGGAATGGCTGTTTTCCACCAACAGCTGCTAGTAATTTGCCCTTAATCCTAACCACAATGAGGGCAGGGGTTAGGCGGTGTTTGGAATTGTCCCCTAGGAAACACTTAGGCTTTTTTTTTTTTTTTTCCTAAATTTGTTCCAGAAATTTGTTCCTAAGGGCTTTCAGGACCAAGCATACCCACTCCAGAGTAGAAAGATTTGGAAACTTTCAATACTAACATTGTTAAGCACAAATGAAACCCAATGACCTTCCAGGTAAAGCCGCACACAGGAGGGCTGAATCTCTCCGGCTCCACACGATGTGTGAGGTCCCTCTGCCCTCGCCCTGCAGGCGGAGCGCGCAGGATCCGGCTCCCCTTCGAGATGTCCGGATCAGAACACGGTCTAGCCCAGGCTCTTTCGAGCTGCTCCTCCCGTCATCTGGAAAATAATTTCTAGACCTGTGGGGAAGTTCCCTAAGAGCCGCGGGCTCGTGGCACGGGGCCAAGTGGCCCCACCCGCGCGACGGCTGGATTCTTGGAGTTCCACACTCACGCACTTCTTGAAACCAAAGCCTAGAGGAAGGGCCTGGCCTAGGGTGGGGTCGCCCAGAGAGAGCAGAGAGCAGAACCTCGCTCCTAGGAGTGAAGCGCGGCGGGGGTGGCGCTGCCTACCGGGGGAGGTGGGAGGGAGGGAGGGAGGTGTCGCCGACGGAAAGGGTGTGTGCAGGGGCAGGACTGGGCGGCCCCGCCGCCTGCCAGGCTCCTCCCGCCCCGCGCGCCCCGCCGCCCCGCGTACAAAGGCGCGTAGCCCTCGTGCGTTCCCAGCCACCGCCGCGCCCCAGCTGGTCCCCTCGCCCCGCGTCTGCTGCGCCTCCGCGCTAAGGTAAGTGCGCTCCGCGCAGCCCAGAGCGCCGCTCTGGGAGGCCCCAGCCCCGCACCTGAGCCCTGGGACTGGCCCTCAGCTGCGCCTGCAGGCTCCCGAAAGGCGACCCCAGACCTGGGAGCGGGTGCGGCGCTGCGAGCCGCGCCCCTCGACGGGGATGGTGCGAGGGGCTGGGGATGCTGCCCTTCTGGCCTCGGCGTTGGTGCCTCTGCACCGCTGATCTTCTTTCCGTTTGCCGTCCTCTACTCGTACCTTCCCCACTTTCTGCCTGGGCCCCCTTCTGGTCCGTGCCCTGGCTGCCGTGTTTCCTTGTGAGTTTCGATCGCAGGCAAATGTGGGACCAGAAGTTCGGCGCCTCCGCAGCCCCGGAGCCTCGCAGACTCCAGGAGGGCGGTGGACAGCAGGGCGGCCGGGCTGCTGGAGGATTCCCTGCCTGCGGGCCCCTGCTCCGCCCTGCGCCGACTGAACCCCCTCTACAGGCCGGGCTTCCTGTTGTCTGTCGGGTAGAAGGGTCTATTTGTTTTCTTTATAAGACATTGCTGGGCGGTAGGGGGAGAACTTCGTGCTGTGGTTTCCCATGCTGAAAGCTCTATTCTTGCTATCTAAAGTGGAACCACAAAAAAAAAATAAATAAATAAATAAAAATAAAATAAAAATAAAGTGGAACCACAAAGAGATGAGGAAGAGCAGACGAAATGATGAATCTTACAATCCCAGACTAATTCTGCCCCTTGCAGGGGGGAGGCTGACAGGCCTTTGGTACCTGGTTCACAGCTTTTCCATGGTCCAAGGAATGGCATTCCCTCCAGCGCTGACTCCGGCACTCTCCAAGCTCTTCCATGCTCTAATGAAACCAAGAACTGTCGCTCTGGGGCGGGGGGGGGGGGGGGGGGTGCGAAAAGCAGCGCAGCTACAGGCCAGCAAAGCAGGGAGAGCCCAGGCCCAGATTTTGGGACACATTAAACCCACTCCCGTTGGTCCCCCCCACCCTTTTCCCTCCCGGGGTGCTCCAGGGTGGGCTTAGCTCAAAGGGCCCCAGGATTTTCCTGGTGATCTGAGGCCGTGACTCAGCTGTGAGACCATGTGGGTGTGGCCCTACTGGTTACAGATACTCTGGACAGTGTACTCCCTGAAGGAAAAAAGGAACTGTGCCATCTTAGAGGGCATTTTCCAAGAGGAAGTGAGTCATACCAGGACTGAGTGCCAATCTGAAGGAGCCGTTTCTCCTTCAGTAATTAGATTGGCAGGGTCGTGGCAAGACTGCTGCTAGGTTATATAGGGCAGGCTGGCAGCCCACCTCAGCTTTACTTGGGAAGTAGCGTTTTCTATTAAGAGGTCTGCAATTGATGTTTTTTTTTTTCCCCCTTCTTCCTGTCTGAAGCTTTAATTTCAGCCTCCCAGAATGAATTTTCATTTTATGTCCTGCACTTGGGGTGAGACAAGGGCCATGGAAATGCCCTGTTGATGATCTTAGTCTCCAGTGTGCTGCAGTAAATTGCAAAAGATAGCACAGGAGTTAGGGCTGGAGTGAGTCCTTATAACTCATTTGAAATGTCCTTGTCTGCCCTCCCCCTCAGATTCCTATCTGGTTAGTGTTTAATCATCTCTTCTACATGGTATTATGTTTCTGGACAGCCCAAAGGCAGTTTCTTCACTGTGGTTCTTGATTCAGCATTCGGAGTTTCTCATCGAATTTCTTCATTACTGAGTTCCAATTTTCTAGGTCTGTTGAGATTAGAGCTATAGTTAGGACTTAACTGCTGGCTCCTCCTGAATTCATCAAATGGGTCCTTGTCCTCCCATTGCTGGCTTCTGGCCAGCCCCAACAGCCAACCCAGTGTGTGGTCAGGCCTGAGGCTGGGTGGGGCTGAGGCGGGGTGCCTCTTTTTTCCACTGACAGCTCAAAAACTGTGACTTTTTTGAGCACCACCCACTTGGTATGCCCTGGAACACAACCCTGTCTTCTAAAGCATAATGCTAAGGGAAACAATGGAATTCTTTTGGGATTATACTGTATCAGTTAACACTCAGAGTGCTGGGAAAGCTGGACTAAAATTGTATGATCTTTCTTGAGCTTCTCATTTTCCCAGGACTTAAATGATTCTGGAACCTCACATCAAAATGAAAAGAATTTCCTTTTTTTTTTTTTTTTGGTCTTTTTGAGACAGGGTCTCGCTATGCAGTTAAGGCTGGCCTTGAGCACACTTTTGTAGCCCAGGCTGGTCTTGAACTCACACGGATCCTCCTGCCTCAGCCTCCCAAGTGCAGGGATTACAGGCAAGCGCCACCACACCCTGCAGAATTTACTTATTTTTAACAAGTTTCAGTACTTGCTAACCTTCCACTAAACAACTCCCATTTGCCTCTCTAAAGGATTTAATAGCAGTCGTCACAATAGTTAGCATTGGCTGATTTAGATGCCTGACAATTCTTCAAGGAGTTATGGATGTACTTGGTGGAGTTTGATGTTTCTGAGTCCTTTCTATTGAATTGCATTTGGAACTTTCCTTTGCTGACCAGAGCTTTAGTAGGCAAGTTTTATTTGGTGAGAGATGTCTTGGATAGAGGTCAATTGTCTACTCATTTTTTTTTTTTTTTTTTTCTTAATTTCCTTTAGGGAACAACTTCAAATGCCTTCTGGGTTTAATTTCAATAAAAGATTTTTTTAAATCATTTCCAAATCCCCAAAACAAGAAGAAAATTTCAAATATATTTTCTTTTTTTAAAGAATTTTTTATTCTATTTATTTATGTTTTTCTTGTTTCATAACCTTTATTTGCTTATTCACTCATTTTTATGGCTGGCTTAGCCCGCGCCCTGACGGCAGGGCTGGCGCAGCATGTGGTGCCGGGGATTGAACCGCGGTCCCTGAAGCCGCCCAAGCTTTTCCAAGCAGGCGCTTTAGACCACTGAGCCATCCCGCTGGGCCCCATCAAATATATTTTCTTTCTTTCTTTCTTTCGTTTTTTTTTTTTTTTTAAGCAGAATAGATTTATTAAGCGAAAGAAAGCTTCT
>PVJA010048428.1:0-14212 GCA_004027025.1 Myocastor coypus
TTGGAATTTATTTTATTTTTTTCTTGTTTCAGAACTTTTGTTTGTTTATTTATTTATTTTTATGGCCGGCTCAGCATGCCCTGAGGGCAGGGCTGGCGCAGCATGTGGTTGGTGCTGGGGATCAAACCGCTGTCCCTGCAGCTGCCCAAGCTTTCCTAAGCAGGCGCTTTAGACCACTGAGCCATCCCGCCAGGCCCCTCAACTGTAAAACTTTAGAGTAACATCTGAAAAGCAAAACATTTTCCCCTAAGTTCACTTTTTCTACTAGAATGATAAATGATCATTTAAAATATTTCCAAATATAGAAGCAATGAAGAAAAAGTAAGGTTCCTCAGAGCACTATCCAGCCATTACCTTGTATACACACTTTCTTTTCTCTTTTCTTCTCTTCTCTTCTCTTCTCTTCTCTTCTCTTCTCTTCTCTTCTCTTCTCTTCTCTTCTCTTCTCTTCTCTTCTCTTCTCTTCTCTTCTCTTCTCTTCTCTTCTCTTCTCTTCTCTTCTCTTCTCTTCTTTTTCTTTTCCAGGGCTGCAAGTCAAACTCAGGACCTGGCACAAGCTAAGCAAGCTCTCTGCACTGAGATACAACTCCCAGTATAAGCTGGGTCTTCAGTAGCTGTCGCTCACTAAGTATAAAGTGCTGTGAATTTTATAAGGGTTATTCTTAAGAACTGACTGATATTTAGGTTAACAGGAAGATTAACATGTTTTTTTTTTTTTTTTTTTTTTTTTTTACTAGTTCCTATCACTGGGCTAGCTGCTTTCAGGCCGAAGTGTGACATATAATAGGTTTTATAGTTAAAGTTAATACCGACGACTTGTTCAGGGTAATTGGGAGGCTGCATTTGGGAGGCCCCAGCAAGATCACCATGAGTTTGAGGTCATCCTAGGCTATGGGGTGTGTTCAAGGCCAGCCCAAACTACAAGATGAGATCCTGTGGGGAGAGGGTTGGAATATGTTCCCAGGAAATGGAAAGAATTGTGGGCCAAAAACAAGATGCATATCTAGAAAATCTTTGGATAACTAGCTGTCTAAAGCTTCATAATGCATCCCATTAAATTATTCTTCTTCTGGAAGAATTAACCCAAGATTTATTTAATTTTATTATTTTTTTAATTTTTAGTGCAGGGCCTACAGGATTTTACTTCATAGACTAGACTCATAGTGATCCTCCTGTTTTCAGCCTCCCAAGTGCTGGGATTATAGGCGTGTGCCACCATACCCTGTCTCAAGTGCTGTCCAGTGTGTCCCAGGGAGCGAGCACTGGAGATAGAACCTCAGCCGCTGCACTCTACCTGAGCAGGCGCTTTAGTCCACTGATCCATCTGGCTGGCCCATATCAAAAAATTTAAATTAAAGTCAAAAGCATATATTTTGAGCTGAGGATATACTTATATCTTCAGATCATTTTACTTCCTAGAACTGTGGCACCCTTAATTTCCTATGATTCCACAAATATAATGCTAAAGAATTGTGTTATCCTGTTTTTGTTTAAACCTAAACAGTTACAAATCAATTAGATAGGCTCTCTTACTAAATATTCTCAGTGCTGTGTTTTTATTGTTGGTATTATTAATTTCAGAGACAAGAGTTTTCAAATCCTGGTATACCCGTAGAACTTTGCAGTGAGAATCAAAATTAACAGACATGGGGCTGGGGCAATACCTCCATGGCACAAGTGCCTGCCCGGCAAGTGCAAGGTTGAGAGTTTGAACCATGGTCCCGCAAAATAAAATAAAATAAAATAAAATAAAATAAAATAAAATAAACAGACAGAATCAACAGGTCAGAGTATGAGCCACCAAATAATAAAACAGGCTACAGTATTTTTATAGTATATAAAGGGATGCATTACGTTTGTTCAAACCACTTATTCAAATTAAATTTCAAGGTGGAAAAGAACAGTTAAGCTTTATGCTGAGAAACAGTCCTTAAAAATATTTAGAGTTTGAGATCGGTTGTATTATAATTACCAAAAGAATATTTACTTATGGATTGTGATATAGTGTTTATTTATTTTTTCTCTCTGTCTTTAAAATTTGTTTGTTATGTTTTTAAGGGTAAAAATAGCAGGAAAAAAACAGAAAAAAACAGTGACAAGGGTACATATAGTACAGAATTTCAAGACAAGAAAAATTTAACAATGTTTGTATTACATATTTTCATCATCAAATCAGTATAGATCAACAGGCATAGGTGTGTAAGACTGATCAAACAATTAAATAAACATTAATTTTTAGAAATTCTTCCAATTGGATTTTGAATTTAAGTCACTCTTCTAAAAAAAAAAAAAATTATAGGGGTTGAGACTGCAGAAAACGCAAGGTCCTGAGATTGATTCCTGGTGCCACCCAAAATTTATTTATTAATTTATTTCTTCTTTTGGGCCCTTAAACTAGGGAGTCTATATGATATTTGCATATGTAGGTCTGATTTATTTCACTAATGAGTATACGTTCAAGATATATCCATTTATATATGAAGTCTTCTAGTTTATCATTCCTTATAGCTGAATAGTATTCCATTTTATGAAAATACCGTATCTTTTTCAACCAGTCTTCAGATGATGGGCATTTTGGTTGTTTCCAGGATTTAGCTATCACACATTGTGCTGCTATAAGCATAGGTGCACAGATATCACTATGGTATGATGTTTTCAGTTCTTCTGGGAAAATTCCCAGTAGGGCAATAGCTGGATTGAATGGGATTTCCAGCTGTAGTTTTTAAAGGAGTCTCCACACTGCTTTCCGTAATGGTTGCACCAGTCTGCACTCCCACCAGCAGTGGAGAAGCATTCCTTTTTCCTGACAGCCTCTCCAACATTTGTTGTTGGTTGACTTCCTTATGATAGCCATTCTTTCTGGGATGAGATGGTATCTAAGTGTTGTTTTGATTTGCATTTGATGAATGGCTAGTGATGTGGAGCATTTCTTCATGTATTTATAGGCTTGTTGAATTTCTTTCTCTGAGAAGGGTGTCACTATATCTTAGATGCCTGTTTCTGGGTTGGGTCTTTGAATTTTGGAACCCTAATGGTTTTCAGTTCTTTATAAATTCTAGATAGAAGACCTTTGTTTGAATACTTATTAGTTAAAATTTTTTCAATATTTGTGGGTTGTCGTTTCACGCTGTTGGTAATTTCTTTTGACATGAAAAAACTTTTTAGCCAGAGGAGGTCCCATTTGTTCATTATTTCGTGTGTTAAACATGCATTTTGATTCTTGTCCATGAACTCTTTGCCTACCCCAGTGTCTCTAAGATTTCTTCCGACTTTCTCCTCTAGGAGGTTTAGGGTTTCTCTTTTAACATTTAGATCTTTAATCCATTTCAATTTTAGGTTAGTGCATGGTGATAGACCTGGGTCAAGTTTTAGTTTTCGACATATGGAGAGCCAGTGTTTTTTTTTTTTTTTTTTTTTTTTTTTAACATCACATTTATGTATTTTTTTAAAATTTAATTAACAATGGTTATATTACATATTTTCATCATTGGATCAGCTTAGATTAATAGATATAAGTATATAAGATTGATCAAACAATTATTAACACTTTCAATAAACGTTAATTTTTTTTAACAGTTGATACACTGCATATTGTCCTCACAACAGTAATACAGAGCACAAGGTGTGGGCTTGACACATCTTGCAATTGATATTGGAAAGAGAAAAAAAATTCTTCTCTTTGAACTAAGAGAAAGCAGATGCACACAGAGTCCAATGTTCCACAATTGCAGTGGGCCACCTGTGAAACTGGCAACGTTGGAGGCTATTGATCCAAGGCTCCTACAGCTCATGATACCAATCTGGCTCTGTGTTTCATGCCTTGTGATTAAGTTTTTCTGCTGGGTGATCAAGGGCAAGTTAAAGCAAGACCTGTATAACAAAACATTCATCTTTTGTATCTACCAAGGTCAAATCCCCTCAGGATTAACTTTGGAACCATGTACAGTGCTTTGTAGAACTGTTGTCAGTGTCAGCCTTTGGGATGAGTGATGGCCATTGTTTGGCCAGTTTGCTTTCTGTGAAAGCCTGAGAGAATGTTTTTCTCTAGGTGACTCTCCTTAGATACACTATAGTTTATTTATCCCTTTCCTCTGAGGTCTCATAATCTCCTTGACCAGAAAATTTGGGATGAGCCGGGCATGGTGGTGCATGCCTGTAATTCCAGCACTCTGGAGGGTGAGGCAGGAGGATCAGTGCGAGTTCAAGACCTGCCTGGGCTACAAAAGTGAGCTCAAGGCCAGCCTGAACTGCATAATGAGACCTTGTCTCAAAAAGACAAAATGAAGAAAAAAAAAATTTTGGGACACTTCTGAGTTATAGAATATTGCAGCATAGGTTCTCTTATGTCCTGAGTCCTTACTGACCTTGAAGGGGTGATATGGTATTGATATTGTTATATAAACCCATGCATTTTTAAATTTCCCCTCATGATATATGCCAAGTGGTTAACAGATGCTACAAAACACAAAAGGGGAACATTTTATTATAAACTAAATCACATACTTTAGACTATAAGGACAGCAATACTTAAACTAGGACCTCGGTTTATTTGAATGAGCGCTAATCACGTGAGTATGGTCACAGATATCATTCAAAAATTAAAACACAAGCATTTTTCTAGAAATGCTGGTATGACTATTTGCCAACTGGGAGGAAATACAAAACTAAGAGCAATACACGGAACTAGAGTTAGAAAGTTAACCAGGGGGTCAGTAGAGATGAGGTTAAAAATGATAAAACTAGGCTGCCTAATTTGGAAAGGTTGATTTTTTGTCCTATGCACCTGGAAGTGCAGTTTACTCCCCCACTGTATGATCTGAGAGGTCAATACCAACAGACAGCCTTTTCAAGTAAAGTGCCCATTAGGGTTTAGTTGTAAGCTGCTCTTGTTTCTAAGCTGCAGAGAAATGAAGCGCATTTTCATAAAGACATGCATTCACCTTCGCTGACTCAAGAATTTCAAAGCACAGAGTGAACTGTTCTTTCACCTTTCTCCTCATCTTTCCTTTGTGTGCACACAGAGTGTTAGAAGCACTAAGAGATAAGATAGGCTGTCTACCTGCTGCTAGTCACTGTCACTTGACAATCTTGTATTTTCAGAAAATAGTTTGCCTCCCCTTTTAAAAATCTTAATGTTTCAAAAGAAAAAAAAAGTATGTTTTGGGTTACTGCTCCCAATGGACTCTAAATTAACTCAGACAAAACCTTCTCATCCTGAAGTCACATACTTTCACATTAGAGGACAGTTTCTCGAAGCTCTGTGGACATTGACATTTGAAAAAGCACCTTCTGCAAGCGCCTCACGGTGTACGCTGAACAGCATGCAAGCCCTGTGGTGCTCTTGGCCTGATAATGTTAGCATTTGTTGGAATAGAGTGAGGCTTTTGCATACTATGATTTTTACAGCAGACTGGACTTGTTTTAGTAATAGTTCACGATATTTTTAGTCAGCTGTTCCCACTTAAGGGTAAAAGGATTTTTAAATGATGTGAAATCTGCAACTTACAAAGCTATTGTATTTCTGACCCCAATATATTGCAACACACCATGTTTACATTTGATGAGAAATGCTCTGAAAAAGAAAAAGAACTTAGCATTGCAACAACTTATTTTAATAACGTTAGAACAGTCTTGAAGGGTTTAAATGGAAATCGCTTTGATAAATGACACCTTGCTTTCATATTGATGCCATTCAGTTTCCTAAATGGCAGTGTGAAAAGGGTATGGATGACAGCCAGTCATTTAATACCATTTTATACATTATTCTGCGAAGAAGGGCCGTGGCATGTACTCATTCTAATGTCTTATCTATTGTTACTATACTCTCCATAAAATGAAATTTAAAAAAAAGTATAGAAGACAAGAAAATAGAAAAAAAAACATTAAGGGTTCTTGAAAGCAAGCACTAATGAGCAATTATTTGTGCCGTCTTCCATAACTATTTCTATTAATCTGAGCAACAGATCTGATGCTAAAAATAGATAATATAAGCACTGCTGTTAATGAGCTCTTCTTGCTTCAAAAACCTATAATATATGTATTGCTGTATGCTGTCCTATTTCTGCCTTTGTTCCTGTTACTTGTTTTTGCTCTTCAACATAAAATCAAACAAAAATAAAAGAAAAGAAATCTTGGCTAAATCCCAGGAATGTGTGTCACTCAGTACCTCTAAAATTAAAGGTGAATCATAAGAAAAACAGCCTGCTGCATGGGCTTCCGTACTTTTCTCCGCCTCTCGTACTGGTCAGTGCTCAGACCCCTTCACTCAATGTTCTGAAAATCAACCTGAACACAAAAGTCATCTTCCTCTCTCAAATTCTCTTGTCGCCCATCCTCGTTCCTCAGACAGCTACATCCTGATGCCGCCCCTTACCCTTCCCCAGAGACTGTTACCAAGATGACCAGTGACTTGCCCATTCGTGGAGAACAATGGATATGATGGCAGCAGCAACGGGCATCATCCACTGTGTCTCCCTGGAAATGGGGCATTCACTTTCCAATTGGCTGCTGTGCTGTATTCTCTGGAAATTCCTAGCTTTCGCCTTGACCTCTGAATATCGGTGCCAGGCCTTTGCCATTTCTCCTTTCCCTCTTTTATAACCCTGTCCATCTGCACGGCCATTCTGACATCTCCATTTGACAGCTCTGCTCTGGACTGAAGCCTTCTCGTCCTCCAAACCATACCCTGGAATCATCTGCAATCCCTAGTGGGACTGCCAATCCCTTTGGAAGTAATCCCTTTAGGAAGCCGCCCGATACACCGAGGTCATAAGCAAGCAGTGCTCCCCGACACGGCTGACTTGGGGCCTGGTAACATGAAGAGACTCTAGACCATGGTCCACAGCAGGACCTCAGCCATCTGCCTCCCAGGGAGGCCTCCCCGGCTGGTAACCATGCTGGCAACCTGACCTTAGATTGCATATCGCTTTCAAGACCTGGGAGACATGGTGGCGCACGCCTGTAATCCCAGCACTCAGGAAGTTGAGGCAGGAGGATGACTGCAAGTTTGAGACCAGCCTTGGCTATACGGTGAGCTCAAGGCAGCCTGATCTATATAGCGAGAGCCTGTCTCAGAAAGACAAAAGCAAGGGAGAACAGAAAATGTCCAAGGCACAAGAGTAGTGAGACAATATATTTTCCTTTTGCAACCCTCAACTGATGGTATTTTCTTATGAAAAACTGCACAGACTAAGATAAACTTCCCATGTGTATCTGGAGTGCAAGCCTTTGTGAGCCCCACATTTGCCAATTTGCTGCGTATCTGACGTGCCTGTTGAAATGCCTCTATTCAGACTTTATGTCCCAAACAGAAGCCAGTTTCTCCTCAACCTGTCTCTAAGCCTCCACCTTCCACCTCACTAACTGGCACCACCCTGCATTCAGTTCTTTGAGCCCACCACGTGAGAATGTTCTTTGATTCCTCCCTTTCTCTCACTGTCTCTTGCCAACCCAACCTAGCACCATGCTGTCTGTTCATTTCCCAGGATGCTTAAAATCCAGCCATCAGTTTTGCTGCCTGGGCCAGGAGACCAAGCCCAGACTCAGGCAGCACAAAGGGTTTCCTCATGTCCGTCACTTCTGCTTAGTTTTCTCCAGCTGTTGCCACAAGCCAGGAGGGCAGAAGCCAGGAATCGAAGGGGACACTGTAAGAGACAGTGGGGCCAGATGGCACTGGACCTTGGCAACTTGAGTTAAGAGCACTGGATTTTACTGTAGAATGAGGAGGGACTGAAAGGGACCCACAGGATGTGACTCAGGAGAGTCTAGAAAGGACACATGTGCTGCACCTTGTGTATTAGCTTGATACTCTGGCTGGTGTACAGAGAACAGCTCAGGAGGGACAGCACACAACTTGATCAGGTTATTAGCAGGGGACCTTGCAGACTTAAAATTTCTTAATTGTGGCATTTCAAAACTGTAGCTGAACCTGACAGCTATGAGAAACTAACAACTAGTTCACCTCAAAAATAGTTCCTCTATTATAATACAAGAAAATATTTCACAGTAATGTCTTACTTGCTTTAAGATATTTCATTCAACAGGGTATTTTAGTAACAATATAGGTTGTGTGACTTTGTATCAAATGTATCTCAGGTAATTCTTTCCCTTGGACTTTTCCGGTTCGTATTACTTTATCAGTGTCACAATGTGAATACAACATCAAAAACTACATGATGGACTTTTTGGAACCAAAGACTGTCTTTTATTAGGTAATTTGACAAGTGAAAACACCAAAGTCTAATCAGCTGAAATCCTTTAATTTGGGAAGCTGGCTAAAACTAACCAAATTGAATAGCTGGGGCTCCAGCTAGTTTATCTGATTCAGTTAACCCTAAGGTCTGACTAGTGAACCAGACCTCAGAAATGAATATAGCGAACTTTCAGGAAATTGGTGAGTATTGACAGAACAAAGCACTGCCACGCAGGCACATCAAAACACAGGGACGCTTGTCCACTCGGGACCCCTCTCCACCTGTACCATCACTGGAAGAGCTTCCAGTAAGGAAGCAGGCAGATCCGAGCCTAAAGACTGGGCTTCGCTCCCTGCAGGGCGTTCTCAGATACCAAGTCTGGTGTCTAGCCTGGGGATGCGGAGGTTGGACAGAGTGCAGAGCTTCGAAGTGCAAGGCTCCTCATCCGCTTTGCTTCTAGTTTCTATACTCAGACAGAAATTGTGACAGTGCTAGTGATCAGATGACACTGACCACTGGGTGGATCCACTATCTCCAGTTGCTACAATGAAACTTGAAGAGCATAGATGCTTTCCCTGAAAGGAGACAAGGAGTCTAAAGGTTGTAATGGGAACCCTCAACCCTGGTGTTACCAACCTGAGCACTATGTGGAGAGAGCAGACGGGTAATTTTACCAGCCAATGCTGAAGGAGTGTAAACAGAAAAAGCCATTCAGTGATCTCAAGGGGTGTCTTTCTCTACCAAAGCTTTTAAAAGGACAGCCCTAAGTGGGAGGGACAGCACTGAAGTCTGAGGCCCTGTCTGAGGTCACACATTGAACTGCTGCACGCTTGTCAGGTAAGACTGTGACATCAAAGCTGGGCCCAGTCCCATCCTTGAGACCTCAGCCTTTAACTCTGAGCAGCCAGGCAGGCACCATGCTCACCAGCTCTGTCTCTGACCCAAACAACCAATTTTAAACTTAGCACGTGTTTGGCACTTTGGTAGTGTATGAACACAATTTTCACAGGGAGCTTTTGTACATGTGCATGACACAGGCTCCTTTTCCCCTGCCATCCCTCCCTGCAGTCTCCTTGTGTTGATTGCCTTCCAGTTTGCAAGGGCTCCGTTTCCATGTCTTTCTTCAAATTCTCTTTTAAAGCCCCTCTGCCTTCCTTCTCTTCCCCACACTCTGACGCTTGCTCTGTAGTTCTGCTTGCAAAATGGCTCCATCTTACTTTTTCTCTTGCTCTTCATTTATACTTTGGGTTCCCGTATGGTAGCAAGCATATGATCACCAATGTGATTTATTTCCCTTAACACTGTGGTCTTGTGCTGCATCCCTTTACTTACAAAGGCTCAAGTTTATTCTTCTTTATGGTAGAGTAGTACTTTATAAATAACTTTTATGCATTCACCCACTGATGGACATATAGGTTGTTTCCAAGGTCTAGCTGTTGTACACTGTACTGCTCTAAGCATGAGTGTGCTTGTATTGCTGTAATATGATGGCTTTAACTCTTGGAGGAAGGTACCTGGAAGGACATAGTTAGTGGGTTTGGATGGGAACTCTAGTTCTGGGTTTCTGAGGATCTGCATATTGATCTCTATAGTGACTGATAGCGTAACAGACAAGCGATCAAATTATGAGTTGCCCATAAACACTGCTAAATAGAGAAGAAACAATGCTGCTGGATCAAGATGGCATGTGCACCGGCAGCTCCAAGGTGGAACCACTGCGCTACTGGATGAGGATGGAGCACAGGCAGGTCCCAGGTGGCGCTGCCGCACTGCTGCATCAAGATGGCACCGGCACGGGCAGCTCTGAGGTGGAACCGTGTGCTGCTGGATCAAGACGGCTCGAGGGCAGTCCCAGGTGTAGCCGCCTCGAACTCTTTCTAAAAAAAGGCACTTTTGATAGGGTTGTAATTCTCGGAGCTCCAGTATCCCTAGAATGTCAAAGAATGCAGTTTGCTAAGGAAACACATTTCTGATGTTCGTGCTTTCCCAGCTGCACACACAAAGAAACTGCAGAGGGAATCATTTCTTTCTCATTGTTTCATGTGGTTAATGAAGAATGAAAGCTCTTTGTAGGTCTCCCACTCAATAGGTGCTGCACAGAGATTCTGTGCTTTGGTATCTTTTTCTATGAGTGAGTTCTTACTGGAGAAATTCTAGCTAAGCTCCAGCACTTCTGTGAAGCTGGGCAACCCAAAGTCCTTTCTCCCATATGGTAAAACAGAACTCTAGCTAAAAAGTCACTTTTCACATGCTGGTAGTTTTCACATGCTGGTAGTTCTCCAAGCTCCAATATGCCTAGAATATCAAAGAGTAGAGTTTCCTAAGAAAATGCATGTCTTGGGGCCTGGCAGGATGGCTCAGTGGTCTAAAGCGCCTTCTTAGGAAAGCTTAGGCAGCTGCAGGGACCGCGGTTCCATCCCTGGCACCACATGCTGCGCCAGCCCTGCCCTTAGGGCAGGCTGAGCTGGCCATAAAAATAAATAAATACACAAACAAAAGTTCTGAAACAAGAAATAAAATAAAAATAAAAGAAAATGCATGTCTTAATTTAGGGCTTTCGTAGCTCTATTGTCAGAGAAACTGTAGAAGGATTGTTTCCCTTTCATTCCTATTGGCCCCCCGAGGATCTGAAGTTCTTTGTAAGTCTCCCTTTCAATAGGTGAAGCACAGACATTGTACTCCGTTGTTTCTGTTTCTAAGAATGAGTTCTTACCGGAGAAAAGTCTGCTAAGCTCTAGCACCTCTGCTGATGCTGGGCATGCATGACAAAGCCTTTTCTTCCATATGGCAAAACACAAAACTTGGGCTAAAAAGTCACTTTGGATAGGGATGTAATAATTCTCAGATCTCCAGTATCCCTAGAGTGTCAAGGAATGTAATTTCATAAGAAAATGCATTTCTGAAGTTCGTGCTTTCCCAGCTTCATACGATGAAAACTGCAGTGATTCATTCATTCCCATTCATTCCTAAGGGTACTGAGAATCTAAAGTTTTTTGTAAGTCTCACATTCCATAGGTGCACTACAGAGATTCTTCTCTGTGATTTCTGTTTCAATGAGGGAGTTCTTACTGGAGAAAAGCCAGCCTAGCTCCAGCACCTTGGTGAAGCTAAACACACCAAAGCCCTTTCTCTCATACAGCAAAACACAGAACTCTGGCTCAACATTCACTTTGATATGGATGTAGTTCTCAACGCTCAAGTATCTTTAGAGTGTCAAAGAATGCAGTTTGGTAAGAAAATGCATTTCTGAAGTTTGGGCTTTCCCAGCTCCATGTGCAGAGAAACTGCAGAGAGATTCTTTTTTTTTTTTTTTTTCCTATTCATTTCCCAAGTAAATCTCCCATTCCATAGGTGCAGTGCAGAGATTCTGCTCTGTGGTTTCCGATTCAAAGAATGAATTCTTACTGAAGAAAGCCCAGCTAAGCTCTAGCACCTCTGTGAAACTGGACACACCAAATCCATTTCTCCCATACAACAAAACAGAATTCAGGGTTAAAAGTCACTTTTCATTAGGATGTAATTAACAGAACCTCCTTACCCCCCAAGTGTTGCAACACATGCAGTTTTGTAACTAAATGCATTTTGGAACTTAGTACCTCTGTAGCTTGTTTTACAAAGCAACTGCAGAGCGATTCATTCTTTGCCATTCATTCCCATGGGCACCGTGGAGCTAAAGGTAGTCGTAAGTCTCCCCTTTCTGAGGCTCTGCTGAGAGATTCAGCTCTGTGATGTTTGTTCCTAACCATGAATTTATTACTGTAGAAAGTGCAACTAAGCTCCATTTCCTCTGGAAAGCCAGGCACAGCAAATCCTTTCTCCCATGCATCAGTCTAGCTAAAATTCCCTTTTGATACCAATGAAATTAACACAGTGCCAGTATCTCAAGAGCGCCAATGCAAGCAGTTTCATAGGAAAACACATTTCTCAACTCAGTGCATCTCTAACTGCTTGTAGAGAGAAATTGTACAGGGATTCATTCTTTGCCATTCATTCCTATGGAGACTCAGGAGCTATATGTAGTTGTAAGTCTCCCATTTCCTAGGTATCGATGAGACTTTCAGCTCTGTGGTGTGTGTTTCTAAGTGTGAATTCTTACTGTAGAAAACATAGCTAAGCTCTAGGACTTCTAGGAATCCAGGCATAGTAAAGCCCTTTCTCCCATACAGTCTAGCTAAAAACTCACTATTGATACCAATGAAATTCACAGAGACCCAGTATCCCATGTGTGGTAATTCATGTACTTGGGTAAGAAAACATTTCTGAAGGCAGTGACTCCAGCTCCTTGTACAGAGACACTGCAGAGGGATACACTCTTTCCCATTCATTCCTATGGGCACTCTGAGCTTAAAGTAGTTGTAAGTCTCCTGTTCCCTAGGTACTGCTTAGAGACTGAGCTCTGTGCTGTGTGTTTCTAAGTGTGAGTTTTTACTGGAGAAAGTGCAGCTAAGCTCCAGGACCTCTGAGAACCTGGGCACTCCATAGCCGTTTCTCCCAGAAAGAAAAATGCAGAACTCTGGCTCAAAAGTCACTTTTGATTCTGATGTAATGTATAGAGCTGCAGTATTACAAGATTGCCAACCCATGCAGTTTGGTAAATAAACATATTTCTGAAGTTAGTACATCTCCAGCTCCTTGTACAATGAAACTGCTCAGGGATTCATTTTTTCCCATTCATTAGTATTGCACTCAGGAGCTAAACCTAGTTGTAAGTGTGTCAATTCTTAGGTACAACTCAGACATTCAGCTCTGTTGTGTGTATTTTGTAAGAGTCGGTTCTTACTGGACAAAGCACAGCTATATCTCTAAGACCTCTGGGAAGCTGGGCACATCAAAGCTACTTCTCTCATATAGCAAAACAGAATTCTGGCTCTGAGCCTGCCTCCATCCCTGACAACTTGTCTGCCTGAGCTCCGCTGCCACTGACCAATCTACCCACCGCGCGGCGGCCTCACCCAGCTTTCAACCCCCCAACTCCTCATCCGCCGAACACCACTACCACTGTCCGACCTATGGGCCATGCAGCGGTTTCAGTCTGCCTGCACTCCCGACTCCTCATCCGCCCAAGCTCTGCCACCACTGACCAACCTACTGGTCAGAACTCTCTGAGATTGCCTTGATCCTCGACTACTCATCCGCCAGAACTCCGCCTCCACTCACCTTGTTGCCTGGGCTGCATGATGGCCAAGAGCTAACTGCATAACTTCAACAAAGTGCAGAGATCACTACTATGAAAAAATGATAAAGGCAAGGAGCAGGATCCAATCTCAGGTCCCGAGTCCACCCAAAACAAATACAGAAGACACTACCATGGAAGAAAATAGGAATCATGCAGAAGAAATCTCTGAATTGGTAGCAGCTGAGGTAGACAGACAAGTGCAGAAACATATAGAACAGCTGAGATCAGAGATAACATCTGAAGGAAAAAAAAGAGAAATGTATGAGTAAATAGACTCTGAAGTGGAAACACAACTGTAGAAACGTATAGCGAAAACAAGAGCAGAAGGAACCTCGAAAGTTAAAAAAGACCTCTCTAAAAATTAAAAGCATCGAAAGTAGGGGAACAGTTACAGAACGGTAGAGAGGAGAACAGAGCAGAAGTAATCGCTGAACTAGAGAGAGAAAGGATAACGGTAATGAGAGACTTTAGTACTACTAAAGAAGACGTTGATAAAAATTAGGGGAGAATAGAAAAATGGTGGATTCCCCGATGGAGCAATATAGGAAAGAAATAGATCGCATGAAACAGTTTCAAAGAGATATACAAGAAAATAAAATCTCAATCACAAGCTGGCAAAACCATGTGAATGAAAGTGAAGATAGATCAGATCTTGAAGACACAGTCACAGCTAGTGAAAAGGTAAGAAAGGATCTCTTAAAAAAAGAACTAGTAAGCCGGGTGTGGTGGCGCACGCCTGTAATCCCAGCACTCGGGAGGCTGAGGCAGGAGGATCAGTGCGAGTGCGAGACCAGCCTGGGCTACAAAACTGAACCCAAGGCCAGCCTCAACTGCATAATGAGAC
>PVJA010048429.1:0-14214 GCA_004027025.1 Myocastor coypus
TATATATATATATCAAGGCAAAAAGAGAAAAAAAATTTCTTCCCTTCTCAGTTTAAGAAATATCACTTCTCCTTTTAGGAATAACTATTCAGCCTATTTTCTTGATCTTCTCTCTACATCCTGATTTTTTGCTTTGTATGGCTATAAAAAAAATCCAAACGAAAAATAATTCCTTCTGCTTTATCTCCAATGTCTGTTTCTCCTTTATGGTCTAATTGTCCCTCCTTTTATTCTAAGTGTTCCAACACAGTCTAAGAAGTAAAACTAAACTTCACTGCAAAATTAAAAAAATAAGGAAATAAGGTATTTGTAAACATTAATGATGAAGATAACAAAAAACTTCAGTCTCACATACTTTCACTTCTAATATCTTGCTCTGGAAGCTGTTTAACACAACAATGACATCTTGTATATCTGATGGAGAGTCAGTTTCTTCATGCCTAAAACCAAAAACAAACAAAAAAATCCCATAAATTTTTATCATTAACTCAAGAACAGATATACAATTAAGATGATAGAAACAATTCACTTTGCATGGGTATAAATACAGTGTTACTTGTGTATATATCATATTTGCTTTCTTTTTTTTGTGGTACTGGGGATTAAACTCAGGATTCTATGCTTGTCAGGCAGGTGCTTATTCTACTGAGCTATCTCCCTCGCCCTATCATATCTGCTGTCTGTATTCAATTTATACATTTTAAAACATAGTAAGATACAGTATACATATATATATATATATATATAACATATTAAAATCATCTAAAGTTAAATTTTATTTATTTATTTATTTATTTATTTATTTATTTATTTATTTATTTATTTAGTGGGACCAGGGTTTGAACTCACGACCCTGCACTTGCCCAGCAGGCACTTGTGCCTCAGAGCTATCTCCCCAGCCCCCTCTAAAGTTAAATTTAATACACACTACCATTGTACAAAGTAACTCCAGTAAGTCTAATATTTCCTGATCAGCCCTAAGCTAAAATTACTGATTATCTTTACTGTTGCATAACAAGACTATAATAAAAGTAAAATCTTTCACATCTGTGATTTGTTGCAATGACAATCAAATGTAAGAAATTTTCTAGATTTAAAAAATATGATGTTTATTCATCAAAGGAATTTTACATTCTCAGTGTTTTAGTATCTACCCAGCATTTTCAAATGCCAAAATCTGAAAAGCAGTATTAAATCCATGAGACTGAAAATGTGTCTATCATACGTATCACCTTAATGTTATATTTTATATGTATATAATTTATTCTTTAATTTTCAAAATTGTTTAAACAAAGATGACAGTTTTATTCCAAAATTATTTTCTGAGACTATTCTCATATACTGAGAAATTTCACTGTAAAAACTGTATCATTATGTTTTATCAAAGGAAAGGAATATGGTATTCTTGCATTGTCATACTTAGGATATACTGTAGATATTAACATTCTTCTACAGGAATACCTGGGTATTCTGGCACTATGAGGACTAACACATGCCTTTGACTCCCTTTTACTTTCAGCTTTCCAATTGACAGAGTTAAACCAAGGAGAAAGCAGCACCGTGTCCAAAACAGAAAGGTTTTGAACTTAGATGGTACCAATGTCATTTCTTAAAATCTCAAGCACTTTTGGTCATAGCATTGCTCAAGACCATTAGCAACTTCAGCAGTCTAATCTACTATTCATTCAGACCAGGACTGACCCAAGAAGCATATCCCTATAGTTAAGTATCTGTAAGTTCTAAAGCAAATTTCCCACTCTTGTAGGTGGAAGAGATAGTGATGACAATAAGCTCTCACTCTTTCACAGTATATTAAGTACTTTATAGATGCTAACTCACATTAAGTTAGATATGATCATCATTTAAGGATATAATTATAACCCTGATCCAAATTGGAGGCCTGGCTCAATTTGTACTGCACTATGAGATGTATACCAACAATGTTAAGCAGCTAAAACCCACTGGAGGGGCCCGGCAGGATGGCTCAGTGGTCTAAAGCACCTGCTTAGGAAATCTTGCGCGGCTACAGGGACCGCGGTTCGATCCCTGGCACCACATGCTACGCCAGTGCTGCCCTCAGGGCAGGCTGAACCGGCCATAAAAATAAATAAACAAACAAAAGTTCTGAAACAAGAAAAAAATAAAATAAATAAAATTCTTAAAAAAAAACCCCACTGGATACATGAGGAAAGTCAGCAGGTTAAATGAAGAGAACACCAGGCATGGTGGTGCATGCCTGTAATCCCAGCACTTGGGAGGCTGAGGCAGGAGGATGTGTGCAAGTTCGAGACCAGCCTGGGCTACAAAAGTGAGCTCAAGGCCAGCCTGAACTGCATCGTGAGACCCTGTCTCAAAAAGACAAAAAGACAACAAACTAAGCAATTAGAGGAACATTTATTGTAAAGAAAAAGAGAGGCACTCAAATATTTTACAATCTCAATGAGATTTGAGAAGACACTGTATTTTTGTAAAAACCACTTATTTCAAAATGAAAGGAATCACTATGTATCAGAAAACATCCTTTTTACATTTTTTTTGTTATTTTTTAGGAAAAGGTCTCCAGGGTGCTCAGGGTCTCACTACTGGGTCTGACTTGTAGTGATCCGCCTGTTTACAGCCTTCCAAGAGCTGAGACTGCAGGCGTGTGCCACTATGCTCAGTCTCAATTGCTGCCTCAGTGCACCCCAGGGGTGGGCCTGGCATGGCAGGTCTGGAGATTGAACTCCTAGCCCCTGTGCCTGTTTAATCTGCTAAGCTATTTGGCTGGCCCTAGAAAACATTATTTTAAAAAAGTGAACATTATGTTTATCCTAAAATTCTGAAAAAATCTGGCCTCTCACTACTCATCTAAAATATGAAATGGCAGAAGACCATGATGAAACCTTGTCTTAAACATTTTGTTTTTTTTAACTTTTTTTTTTTTTTTAATGGCAAGCTCAGCCTGCCCTGAGGGCAGGGCTGGTGCAGTATGTGGTGCTGGGGATCAAACTGCGGTTCCTGCAGCCCCCTAAGCTTTTCTAAGCAGGCACTTTAGACCGCTAAGCCATCTTGCCAGCCCTGTCTTAAACATGTTAAAAAAAGGTTATTCATTGCTAAAGCTAAAATTTATATATAAAGACAAAAAATTTTTATGTCTTGGCAGACTAAGAGTATACTACTAAAGTGTTTAAAAATTAGAGTCTTCTTTTTAAAAAAAATTTTTTTTTTTTTTCAGAACTGGGTATTGAACTCAGGTCCTTGAACTTGCCAGGCAACCACTTATTCTACTGAGCTATCTCCCCAGCCCCTAAAGTGTTTAAAAATTATTTGCGGAAACCCGGTCTTTAAATCAGGCCACATCTCTGCACAGCCCACACTGGTAGTCAGAAAGCTACACACTTTTTTAAGGTGGTTGTTTTTCCTAGACTCTTATGCAGCTATAGCTCTGGCTGATAATTAGCTTCTAGTAATTTGCATATATTTGCATGCACATGGAAGGCAGAAATGAGCGAGGGCAGTGTGCTAATGGTTGGCTGGTCTTTTTTGGCAAGCATGGCTGTGAGACCCTTGCACCCAGGGTCCTGGGTGCAAGTTCAACCCTATGTACGAAGGGTTTTGGCAGTAGTAGGAGATTGATGAGGGCAGCCCACTGCTGCTGGGTAAGCACTGTACACATTGTGGAGAAGGGAGTGGAGAAATGCAAGGTCCAGGATGCTGACCTGTGAGTGCCTACAGGTGCGTAGACACCTCACATTCTATGACTGAGGGGCTTTCCTCGGATTTGGCACATACCACCGCCTAAATGGCTAAGAATGTCTAGTCTGTAAAGCCCGAGGAGATGGTATGCCAGGTGTTGCTCATGCTGACTCTCACGAGTCCTGCTGGCACTTTGGTTTTTCAAGACTTAAAACCTTGCTTTTATCCCTAAGAGGAAAAGAGGAGCCAGGTCCTGAAAGGAAAGAGAAGTAAACATAAGATGAACACTTTCTACATCAGTGTTCCAGTTGCTTAGCTCGCCGGGGGCTGAGAGCCAGCTGATGTGTTGGTAGTACCAGCTTTTTGCTTCTTCATATTCTGAATCATGGGAGAACTGGCAGGTCTTTCTTGCTGGTCAGTTTCTTGGTTTTGTTTGTCATTCCTGGGGGAGCCTGGCCCTCTAGCACTTTCATAATACAGTATGAAAGCATCTAGGCCCTTTGTGAAATCCTCTGGTAATATGAGAATTCAGCCTTCTGATGCTGTTTGAATGTTTGCCTCTCTAAAAATTCATGTAGAAACTTCACTGCTTTTGGTATGTTCTGGGATAAGACTGCTGGGAAGTGACCAGAGCAAGAAGGATCCATATTCAGGATAAGACTGGAACTGCTATGAAAGGGTAAGTCTGGCCATCTTGCCCTCCTCTTCCACCTTTTGTCACAAAGCAACACAGCAAGAAGGCCCACATGAAGTGACCCTTGATCCTGAATTTATAATAACTCATCTCAAGTATTCAAACCAAAACTAAAACCAAAGACATGATCTAAACAAGTAACAAAAAGAATGCAACAAATAAAAGATATAAACACTGACAATCAACAGTGAGTCTGAAAAAATTTACATTTGATTAGAAATATTTGATGATAAAGAACTAAAGAGGGTAGTGGTGACAATATTTTAAAGGATGCCTCTACTGAGCACCAATGAGATTGCTAGCAGACAATTGAGAATGAATAGGCACACACTGCCAATTTCATCTCTAGTCAGTCTGCCTCTCAGAGGGACTACATACAGTAAAAGGTTTAGAAACAGGACCACATGAGATAAAAGCTAAAAAAGAGCTCTTGGTAGTTTGTGAGTCTCTACCACTGCACTTTTTGGTTCAGAACAAGAGAAGTATTACCTTATAATTCTAGAAGACAAGTACTTTAAGGGAAAATACTGCAATGTACACCCTGAAGTTGGAATACACAAGGAGTTGGTGTCTGTCTCATGTCTGGGGAAGAGTGTCCGTGGACTTGGATAAGATACTGAGGACAGACTGGCTTATTGCCTTAATAAAGGAGTCAGGAAAATACTCATTCCTAGAATTTGTTGAGCAAGTGACATGGAAGTATTTCTATGGATCAGATGTAGTCAAGCAAGAAAGATTCAATTTTTGTTATAACCATGGAGTGGTCATGTGCTCTACCAATGTGGCAAACTGTATGCAGGAAGAGACCTCAGCAAAAATAGAACACAAGTGTAACACCAGAGCTTCAGGGACTAAGACATTGTTAGAAGCATCCAATTGGAACAGACACACAACAACAGGGACCAGGGGATTGGGGGAAAGGGTGCAACAACAGATAGCTTTCTTTTTTTGTAATTTATGTATTTGGTACAGGGTCTTGCAAAGCAGCTTAGACTTGTAGCAATCCTTCCATTTCAGCCTTCCCAGAACTGGGATTATAGGCATCCACTGCCATGCCTGGCTTGAGCAGCTGGCTCAGTGTACCTGGGGGCAAGACTGGCACAGCATATAGTACTGGGGACTGAACCCAAATACTTGTGCTTGCTAGGCTTATACCTGTGTTGCTACCACTGAGCTATTTCCCTGTCCACAGAACTTTTAAGTGTCTGCAGAAGCACTCTGCAGAGTGAGCTTTAACTGTTGGCAAGGCCAGAGAATGCAGTGGGCTCACAACTGACCAGCTCAAGTAAATGTAGAGAAAATGGAAAGCATCTTTGGAACCCTCTTTTGCTTCCCTATAAGGCATAGGAGGAGCAGTTCAGACTCAAATGCTCCAAACTTTGATTATGTGCAAATATAAATGTGGCAGCAAAAATTTTTCTTAAAATTTCCAATTAACAGTCTAACATAAATAGTCTAGCACAGAGTATCTGACATGCTTGACAACTAGAAAAATCTAAGGAAAATTTTCTAATTTTAGAATGCCAAATTTTGTTTTCTAAGAGAGAATAATTTTGAGGAAATTTATTCTCAAGGTAAGAGCCAATGATGAATATAAGCAGACAGGTGCATATCGGTGTTAAATATTACAAATAGAATGACAGAGATACAAGCTACCCAATGGAAAGCCAAGTTTTAGAATATTAAATAATTTAGCCATGGTTTTAAAAACCAGATTAAGAAACTTTGGTCAGCATTATCTTACCACAGCTCCTCAGCATGTTTCAAGACTATTTTTCCTAAATGTAAACATTGTACCAATTAGAATCAACTTGTATTTTGGGATGAACAGGATGTCTGCTTTTCTCATATTTTACACTGACCTATTTTTAATTACTAATACTTCAAAGAATATTACAGGGGTTATAGGGTGTGTCTAGATGTCCTGCAAAGCCTCATGTGGGTGTAGGTGGGGGGCTTCCTAGAGCTGGGTGGATGCAGAATGTAGGATGTGTGACTACTAAATTAGTTCACAGATTAGTTTGATGTAGTTCTGGGAAAGGATAATGGGGAGGTCCATCCTGGGTGTAGGTAGCATCATCCAAAGTACGGGTAGTTTGGAGAGACAAAAAGGGAGGAACAAAGTCTGCTTTGCTACTTCATTGTTTTGCAGCATTCTGCCTTGGACTGTTCTCCTTTGTGATGGGCCTTCTGCCATGCTACTCTGCCTTGGAGCCAGCTGACTATAGACTGGAGCCTTGACATACTGTGAGCCAAATAAACTTTTCCTTTAAACTTGACTGCTAGGTATTTTTTTCTGAGCAATGAGAAAGATAATAGTAAAACAGTAGCATCATTTTTTTTTCCTGTTCTGGAGATCAAGTGACTCATGGGGAATTATTAAAGATTAAGACAATATTAACAAAATTTTATGGGTTCTTTTTCTTTTTCTTTTTGTGCAGAATCAGGGATTGAACTCAGACCCTTGTACTCCTGGGTTGGTTATTTTTAAGTAATACAAACTTCAAGTTATTTTTATCACCAATAGTCTGATTATAAAGTTTCCTGCTAATATGTTAAAGATACTTAAAGTATAATAACAGGGCCTATTGTCTCCTAACAATGCCCATTTATGGATGAAATATTATAGAAAATAATGGTAAAGTGGAATTCAATATAAAGTATAGTTCTTTACATAAGGTGTTCTATAATTTTCATCTATGAAGAAAGGAGCTGGGTGTGCTGCTGCACATAGGCTGAGGTAGGAGGATTACTGTGAGTTTAAGGGAAGCCTCGGGCTGGCATTTCAAGGCCAGCCTGAGCTACATAGCAAGATCAGGTCTTAAAAAAACAAAATGAAGAAGTGGGAGGTGGGAAGAAAATATTTGCCAATAGTCAGAAATTTTAAAGATTACCTCAATTAGTCCCCAGAAAGACCCCACAAGGGGGGGAATGATGATTGCTTTTTGAAATGAGGAAATCAAGTTGGCATGATCATATAGATGGTAGCAGTACAGACGGCTTCAGTCACTGTTTAACTATAAAGGCCGTTTGCATTGCAAAAATCAGTAGTGAATAGATATAGAACAATTAAGATCCTGGCAAAGCAGTTTCCAGATGACCAAAGCTCAAAGAAGGCATGGAGGGTTCTTGGGAGTATGCCTGTCAGCCATGGCTTTAGGGATGCCTGTGATGGTACATGCTTGTAATTCCACCTACTTTGGAGGAGTCTAACTTCAGTGCTAGCCTGGCCAACTTAGCAAGATCCTGTAGCAACACAAAAGGAAAAAGAGCTGGAGATCTGGCTCATTGAAAGAAAAAACAAAAAGTAACGTGGATTTAGAAAGGTTAATGTTTAATTGTTTGATCAATCTTATATACCTATATGTATTAATCTAAACTGATCTGATGATGAAAATATGTAATATAACCATTGTTAAATTTAAGCAATAAAAAAATTGAAACAAAAAAACCCAAAAAAGGTACATTTATGATGTGATATAAAAATAATAATGTCCACTAATGTTTCTTATAGTTTAAATTTTGGTAAAAAAGACTGCACAATAAATTTTAAAACAATTAAAAAAAAAAAAAGAAAAGAAAGAGTACTTGGCTCCCAAGAGTGAAGCCCTGAGTTCAATCCCATCCTATAAAAAAGAATAAAAACAAAACAAGAAACCTGTATGGCTTGGAAGGGTGAATATGATGTTAGTTTATGTTTGCCATTCTCTATATTGCTGTAGTATTCTCTTAGCACACGCAGAATGCTCTGTACTCAGTTGTTTTGTTCTGTTTCCCTCTTTCCTTCCCTTTGTTTCCTTCCCTCTCAGTACTGGGGATTAAACCCAGGACTTTTACACTGAGCGGTATCTTCAGTCAGTCCTTTTCAGTTTTTAATTTGAGAAGCTTCAGGTCTCATTCACCTGTTTACTCAGTCTGGAATCAAACTTGCAATCTTCCTGCCATAGGCTCCCAGAGTGTTGAGATGACAGGTGTGTGCCTCCCTGTGTGACATAATGGTTAACTACTGTTCGTACCAGAATGAGTTGTGAAATGCCAACTTCCTATGAATTCTTGAGGTACTACCTCATCTTTCTCATGTACATTGCCTTTTCCTTTCTGCGGCAGGACAAAGAACTCCCAGCTCTGTGTATATAAATCATTAAGTATATGAACAGAATGACACTATGAGGAAGGACAAGATAACAGGCTGGCAGAAAACAAAGATACAATAGTCACTACTTCTCCACTCTGTTATGTACAGTGAATGATATAATAGGGGTCTGTAAGTATTTACTGAAGTAAAAAAAATCTATAGATATCTACAAGCACACAAAAATATTTGAATAATACTATGACTGATGAGCTATGTGAAATTATAGTCTGTTATTTGGATGAAAAGGAAAAGTTCAGTGAAATACACCAATTTTTATTAATAAAAATAATACGTCTTCAACTACACAAGTTAGAATTGCTATATATAAGACACATTGTCATGAAATGGTAAATATATGAATTATGCTATTGAATAGAGAAGAATATAGAAAAATAGTAAAATAAAGCCGGGCGTGGTGGCGCACGCCTGTAATCCCAGCACTTGGGAGGCTGAGGCAGGAGGATCAGTGTGAGTTCGAGACCAGCCTGGGCTTCAAAAGTGAGCACAAGGCCAGTCTGAACTGCAGAGTGAGACCCTGTCTCAAAAAGACAAAAAAAAAAGTAAAATAACATAGAACAAGATATATATTTAGGTATTCTTTTTACATTTTGAACTAAAATGGTACACAAGCAAATGTTATAGTTCAATGGGATATTTGTGTTTTATATTAATGCCAATCTTGTAATTAATTTTTAAATTGAAAAACCAAGTTGCATATTTTTATATGTGTTTTGAAATGTATATATATATATATATATATATATATATATATATATATGACACAACAGTGGTGAAAAATCTTTGCAGTGGTTTTTAAATTTAGTTTTTTTTACTCGTTTTTAATGTTATGGCTGGCTCAGCCTACCCTGGAGGGGTGCTGACACAGTATGTGGTGCCAAGGATTGAACTGTGGTCTCTGTGGTTTCCTAAACTTGCCTAAGCTTGCCTAAGCAGGCACTTTAGACTGCTGAGCCATCTTGCTGGCCTTTTTTTTTTTTTTTTTTTAAATTTTTAAAGAGAGTACAAATTAGAGGGCTGACCAGATAAGCTCAGCAGATTAAAGCACCTGCTTAGGCAGATGCAGCGGCTGGGGTTCAACCTCTGGCTTGATGCCTCCACCCCCAGGGTGCTCTGAGACAGCAATTGAGACTGGACATGGTGGCATGCACTTGTAATCCCAGTGCTTGGGAGGCTGAAAAATAGGAAGGATCACTATGAGTCCAATCTGTGTAGTGAGACCCTGTAGACCCTGTACTAAATACATAAAAAAGGAGTACAAATTAGAATTAAAACAGATAAATTACAAGTGATACAGAATTTCACTTAAAGTAAAATGAATTTTACACAGTATCTGTTGTAATACATAGTGTTGTCTTCCAATCAGTTATTCATAATACCAGATACATGCATGTAAAACTGTAAGAAACATATAAGAAATTAAGGAGAGAAAAGGTACAACTGAAAAAAGATTAAGCAGATTAAAGCATTGACTGCTTCTTTGCACAGACAGCAGAAATGCACAGTACAGTTACCCAAATCATCCTGCTTACATACCTAAATCTTTCCCCCCCACTCCCTCTCCTGTTCTTTTCCTGAACCCAGTAACTCTCTCCTTTTTAATAAGTTAATTCTTTTCCCCCCAGTATCTATTGTACTCTTTAGACTTCATTTTTCTCTTTCAGGTTCTCACACTAAGGAGATGATATGATGTTTGCACATGCAGGTCTGATTTAAGAGTATGTTCTTAAGAGTATATTCTACAAAACTGTTTAGTTGTTTGATCAATCTTATATACCGATATGTATTAATCTAAACTGATCCGATGATGAAAATATGTAATATAACCATTGTTAAATTTAAACAATAAAAGAATTGGAAAAAAAATAAATAAATAAATTTAAAAAAGAGTATATTCTATAGTTGCATCCATTTACTGACAAAAGATTCAAATTTTTCCTGTTTCACAGCTGAATAATATTCCATTATGTAAAAATACCACATCTTCTTTGTCTATTCTTTTGTTGGTGCACATCTAGGTTGCTACATGCTATGTAGCTATGACAAATTTCACTGTTATCAACATGGATATATATATATATATATATATATATATATATATATATATATATATATACTGAGGTATGAAGTCTTCAGTTTATCTGGAAAAATACCCAGGAGAGAGATAGCTGGCTTTAATGAGATCTTCAATCCTAGCTTTTGAAGGAATCTCCACACTGATTTCCCTAGTTGCTGTACCAGTTTGCCCTCTTATCAACAGTGTAGAAAAGTTCCCTTTTCTCCACAGCCTGGCCAGCATTTGTTATAAGCTCACTTTCTGATATCAGCCAATCTTAATGGTGAAGAAGGAATCTCAGTGTTGCTTAATTTGCATCTCTCTAATGACCAATGATGCTGAGCATTTTTTTTCATATATTTACTTGTCATTTATATTTCTTCATCTGAAAAGTGTATATTGATCTCAGATGCTCATTTTTGGATTCGGTCTTTGAGTTTAGGGGACATGATTTTTAAAAATTCTTCATATGTTTTAGATAGAAGGTCTTTGTCAGAGGTGCAGTCAACTATAATTTTTTCCTAGTTTGTGCATCTTTTTACTGCATTGATTCTTTGAATTATTTGTTGTACAGTTTGGTTTTTGCTCATGAACTCTCTACTTACCCCTATGTCTTTAATATTTCTACCTGTATTTTTCCTCCAAAAGATTTGAGTGTTTCTGTTTTAATATGTAGATCTTTGATCCATTTTGACTAGCTTTTTGCATGGCGGTATGCATGGGTCTAATTTTATCCTTTGGTATGAAGAAAGCTAGTTTTTCTGTCAACTTTTTTTTTAAATTATTGGGTACAGGGTGTCACCATGGGCTCAGACTTCTACTGATCCTCCTGTTTTCAGTCTTCTTAGCGCTTGGATTACAGGTATGCACCACCACACTCTTGTCTGAGTGGCCTAATCAGTGCACCCCAGGGGTATCAGGGAGTGGCATGGCATGTACTGTCACAGATTGAGCCCTAGTTCCTGTGCTTGGCTAAGCTGGCACTTAGTCCACTGAGCTATCTTGCAGGCCCCTCCATCACCATTTATTAAAGAGGCTATCTTTCTACCAGTGAGCCTGTTTGGCTCCCTTATCAAAGATAAGGTGGCTGAGTGTGATTGCAGTTGTGTCTGCATCTTCTAATCTGTTCCACTGATCCTCAGGTCTATGGCAGTACCATGCTAATTTTTTTTTTTTTTTTTTTTTTTTTTTTTTTTTAGTACCAGGGATTGAACTCAGGACCCTACGCTTGTCAAGAAGGCACTTATTCTACTGAACTATCTCCCTGCTGCCCCCACCCCTCAGATTATTTTTGATATGTGGGTCTCATGGTTCCAAATGAATTTGAGGAAAGTTTTCTCTAGCTCTGTGAAGTATACTAATGGTATTTTAACTAGGATAGCATTGAATATGTGTAGCAATTTTCAGAGTATGTCTATACTCACAATGTTAGTTCTTCCTATCTAGGAGCATGGAATATTTTTCCATTCTCTTAAATCCTTTTCAATCTCTTTCCTCTGAATACCATAGTTTTCACTGTATAATTCTTTTACATCCTTTGTGAGATTAAATACTAAGTATTTCATTTATTTGGTTGTTATTGTGACAGGTGTGGTTTCTCTAATTTCTGTTTTAGTGTCTTCATTCCTGTGTACAAAAATATTACTGACTTTTGGGTGCTGACATTGTATTTTGCTATGTTGCTGAATATGATGATTAAATCTACAAGACTCTTGGTCGAATTTTGGGGTGCTGTATGTAGAGTATCATGTCATCTGCAAATAATGAAAATTTCCCTTCTTTTCCAATCCTTATTCCTTTTATTTCTCTCTCATCTAATTGCTCTGGCTAATGTTTCTGTAACTATACTGAATAGGAGCAGAAACAGTGGACATCCTTGTCTTGCTCCTAATTTTAAAGTGAAGACTTTCAGTCTTTGCCCATTTAGTATGCTGGCTGTTGGTTTCTCCTAGATGGTTTTTGTCAGGTTGAGATATAGAACATCTGTTCCAATTCTTGTAGGGTTTTTATCATGAGTTTTGGCTTTGTCAAAAAAGTTTTTCTGTATTCAGATGATTATGTGGTTTTTGCTCTTGGCTCTATTTATGTGGTGTATTACATTTATGGATTTGTGTATATTGAACCATCCCTGCATTCCTGTAATGAATCATACTTGGTTATGATATATAATCTTTTTGATGATTTGTTGCATTCTGTTTGCTAGTACTTTATTGAAGATTTTTGTGGCTATATTTATTAGAGACTGGCCTGTAGTTCTTTTTAGTTGGATCTTTCTCTGGTTTTGAAATCAGAGTAAGATTCCTTGCCTCCAGGAATGAGGTTAGGAGAAATGCTTCCCTTTCAACTTCAATAAAATTTGAGAAATGTTGGCATTAAATCTTTCAATTTCATGTACAATTAATTCTGCTGTGAATACATTGGGATCTGGGCTTCTCTTTGTTGGTAGGTTTTCCTTTTTTTTTTTTTTTTTTTTTTTTTTTTTTTTTTTTTTTGTCTTTTTGACACAGGGTCTCGCTATGCAGTTGAGGCTGGTCCTGAGCTCACTTTTGTAGCCCAGGCTGGTCTCGAACTCACACCAATCCTCCTGCCTCAGCCTCCCAAGTGCTGGGATTACAGGCGTGAGCCACCACGCCCGGCTAGGTTTTCCTTTTTTATTTATTAGTTTTCAATTTTTTTCTCTTCACTGGGTCACTCAGTTTCTGTATCTTCTTGACTCAGCCTTGGCATTTCATTATATATCTAGAAAACTGTCCATTTCTTGTGTTTTACATACTGTGAGAGTAATGATTGTGGAAGTAGGTACTGATGATCTGAGTTTCTCTAGGATCTGTAATGATTTCACCCTTTTCATTCTTTAATGTATGAATTTGGATTTTTTATTTCTTTTTGATTAGGCTGACTAGTGGCTTATCAATTTCATTTATGCTTTCAAAGAACTCTGATTCATTTCTTCTTTGTATTGTTTTCTTCCTCTCCAATGCATTAATTTCTGCTCTAATCTTCATAATTTCTTGCCTTGTTTGGGCTTTACTCTTCTTTTTCTAGGAGCTTGAGGTGCACCATAACAGTTTATTTGGTCATGTTCTGTTTTCCTAATATGCAAATTTGCTGCCATAAATTTTCCTTATAAGACAATTTTCATTGCATCCCACGAGTTTCAGTAACTTGTATCTCAATTTTTGATTACAAATATTTCTTAATTTCTTCAATTTCATCTGTGACCCACTGTTTTTTTTTTTTTTTGAGACAGGGTCTCACTGTGCAGTTCAGGCTGGCTTTGAGCTCACTTTTGTAGCCCAGGCTGGTCTCGAACTCACAACGATCCTCCTGCCTCAGCCTCCCAAGTGCTGGGATTACAGGCGTGAGCCACCACGCCCGGCTGACCCACTGGTTTTTAAGAGTTTTTTAAAATTTAATTTCCATGTGTGATGAAGAGATAACACTCATAAATATGTATGCACCCAACATGGGAGCAGCAAGCTATATAAAACAAACCTTAATGGACCTGAAAAATCTCATATCCAATACTACAATCTTAACAGGAGACCTCAACACTCCCTTATCCGAAAAAGACAGGTCAAGCAAACAAAAAATCAGCAAAGAAGTGGCAGAACTGAATCAGAACTTGGAACAATT